>JBBPBX010056449.1:5090-22762 GCA_038048925.1 Garcialebias charrua
TGAGCAATTTTATGAATAGTAGAAAAATCATGTCAGTGGACCTTTAAAGGTATTGTGACATGATTTTGTAAATTTGAATATTTGTCAGAACATATATATCTTATATCATTGAGCTCTGGTCGTTTTTGCATAATAAATTATAAACATATTAAAATTTTATTCGAAATTATGCTAAATTTGTCTCTGGTATTTACTGGGATACGCCCCTGAAATTCCGCGCATTTCCGCAATACGTCATCACCAGTCGTCGTCACCAGTCATTAACGTCACAACGGGCAGAAGGCAGAGCCTTGCCCGTTTATTAGGTGTGTTAACTGCTTGCCATACAGATTCATTTCCTGAAGGATCGCCTTTTATTTGTGTAACTTGAAAAATGCCGTCACGTTGTAGTGCATTTGTGTGTTCTAATATCAGCAGTGAACAAGTGAGCCTTCACAAATTTCCAAAAGATGACAAACTTTGTCAAGAATGGACCAGACAAGGACCGGTGGGTTCCAGGAGTCCTATGTCTGCAGCGACCATTTCACTGCCGATTGTTTTCAGCACCTGGTATAAAAGAATCTTTAGGATTACCAGTAAGATTCAGAAGACTTTTAAAACCGGATGCTATTCCTACTATTTTTAAAAGAAAATCTACAGAAGAAAGTCCCACAGGAGCTACCATGTCGAAACAACGCAGGGACCATCGGAAGACTGTCCAGGAGATGAGTAAGTCTTTGTGTAAACATAATCGGAGGTGTGTAGTGTTTTAGATTATAAACTATTTATTTTACGTGAGTTCATGTTGTTTTACTTTATACACTTTGAGTGTATAAAGCCAATTATCACGGCAGATTATGTTTGTTCGCTGCTAACAAGCTAGCCGAATCAGATAGCTAACACAGGCCACGTTGCTAATGATGTATTTTTAAATTATGTCTGCGCCATCAGGTAACATCTGTAGTTTCCTTCTATTCGGGGAGGGATATTAATGAGAGTTTTGGATGATTTACTGTCTTAAAATGATATATCGCTGACGCAACCGGTAATAAGCCGACATAGCAGCTAACAAACATTAGCCGAGTGCCCGGAGCAAACACGTTGCTAATGATGTATTTTTAAATTATGTCTGCCGATCAGGTAATTCTTTTTATTCGGGGAGGGATATTAATGAGAGTTTTGGATGATTTACTGTCTTAAAATGATATATCGCTGACGCAACCGGTAATAAGCCGACATAGCAGCTAAAGCCGACATAGCAGCTAACAAACATTAGCCGAGTGCCCGGAGCAAACACGTTGCTATGTATGCATTTTTAAATTATGTCTGCGCCATCAGGTAACATCTGTAATTTTTTTATTCAGGGAGGGTTTATTAATGAGAGTTTTGGAAGATTTACTGTCTCAAAATGATATCTCAGACGCGATAGGACATGCTCCACCATTATTATTTAAAGGGATTGTGACATGATTTTTTTACTATTCATAAAATTGCTCAAAATATATATATTTTATCATTTAAATATGTTTGTTTTTGCAAACAAAATGATAAATCACTTTAATTTTGCTTTAAAAGTGATTTTGAACTTCAAGCCGTGTTTAATCATGGGAAATCCGATTACACTCGAACGCACCATATGTGATGTCACACTGGGCAGAGGGCTGTGGTGTCTTTAATAGCGGACAATTTAAAACTGGACGAATTTATCAATCTATGTGAAGATTTGAGCTATTTGTCTTCATTTTGGGAAGCAGAAAATAGTTTGGGTGATGGAACAAGAAACAACAGGATCTAATTTAGGTCTGATGCTGTATCAGACTTCCTTCATGTCGAGCTGCTCATACCTGCGCACTGTGACAAGCCCAGAGCTCTGCCCGGTGTGACATCACAGATGGTGCGTTCGTGTGTAATGGGATTTCCCATGATTAAACACGGCTTGAAGTTCAAAATCACTTTTAAAGCAAAATTAAAGTGATTTATCATTTTGTTTGCAAAAACAAACATATTTAAATGATAAAATATATATATTTTGAGCAATTTTACGAATAGTAAAAAAATCATGTCACAATCCCTTTAAATGCACGTTAGAGCGTGCCTTCCCGTTGTCACGTCAAGATGACATTTTGCGGAAATGCGCAGATTTTTAGGGGCATATCCCAGAGAAAAAAACTACCATAACTTGGAATAAAAATTTAATATATTTATAATTTATTATGCAAAAACGACCAGAGCTCAATGATATAAGATATATACAGTATGTTCTGACAAATATTCAAATTTACAAAATCATGTCACAATACCTTTAAGTCAGGTCCTACTGTGTACACACACACACACACAAAAAAAATTTCAACGAAATTAAGAACGTGTTGAAATGTTTCGTCTTTTATCCAAAAGACTTCTGCAGTCTGAGGAGTTGCACTTAGCCCAGTCTTACAAATAACTTATCATAGTGGATCAACCAGTTTGCTGGTAACAGTAACTACCAGAACATTTTCATATGATATAGGAGGACCATCAGCCGAACGACCGATTGTTAGTGCAATGACGGCCACTAGCAATAACAGCATAGCAAGAGGGAGACAGTTGGACATGATAGCAAGAGGGAGACAGTTGGACACGGAGGTCTCCGCCCCTGTTTAATGATGGATGGGTTATTTCACAAATGAAACTATTGAAAGATGAAATAATGTCCTTCATTCCTCCCTCTCTATCAAGGATATGCACATCTTCATCCTTGAAAGAGTGACCTCTGGCCTGCAGATGGACACATATTTTAAACTATTTTAAGTAACTACATTTTAAGTACCTACACACACACATTTTCACATCTGCAGGCCATCAGTCACTCTTTCAGGGATGAAGATGTGAACATCCTTGATAGAGAGGAATGTTAGTTTGAGGGAGGAGTGATGGAAGCCATCATTCTGTTGCCACAGAAATGACATAAAAAAATCTTGTAAGTGTGTTGACGTCAGCCTATCTGTAGATTGTGTGAGTTTGTGATGGTATTTCAAAGTTTTACCAATCACTTGTCAACTGTACAAACTGAGGGTCTTTCAAACTTAAAATATAGTACTGTATAATACACTTTGACAAAATATTAAGAGGACTAAATCAAAAAACTGTAAACTGAGATGGGTTTTTTTATGGAACCAGAAATGGATAAGGCTGAAGAATCCGTTTTAGGCACAGCAATATAAAAAAAAGACGGATGCCTCTGAGAGACAGAGCACATCTTAAAGAGATGGAGATTTTTTGTGAAGGGCAGGCAGACACAGGTGTTATTTAAAAAAATCAACAAAAAAAATCACTGATGCTAAAAGAGTCCTCAGGGAAACTATGGGCAACTTAAATGGTTCCAGGCATGAGTCTGATAAAGAAGGTGTTTGTACAAGAAGCAATGGAAGGAAGGAGGAGTCATTCAATGAAGAAACAGGAATGATGAAACTAAAGAAAAATAAATGAGTGTGTGAGAGAAGAAAGAGTGAAGCTCTGCAGTTCCAAGGATGACAGAAAAGTTTGTAAAGCCATCAGTTAAATCAGCAGCTTGGTCTGAAACTTAAGGCTTGACTGTGGAAATGTTAGATATTAGAAAAGAAATACAAGATATACGAAGCACAAGTCTGGAGTGGAAATCCAGGTCCTAATGAGAGTGTCTCGATGAGGTTATTTTGAAAAGTGTTAGACTGTAAAGAATAGCAGCTGATCATGTGACTCAGTGAGTCTCAGACGATACAATTAACCATCTCGTAATTTGAAAAAAAATAAATGAATTGTTTTTTTACTAAAAACAACTGCTTGATAGAACACTGAGTCATTAAAAAAAATTACGATCATTATGTAAAGTTCTGCCATTTAGAAGGGCATTATTATGACGAATTATGATGAGAATAGAATGAAAAAGACCAGAGATTGAATTTGTGACTGTAATCCTTCCTCAGTGTTTTTACAGCATGTGAACATTTTCAGCATTTAATTATGAAAAATGAGCTCATTATAGAACACTCACTCACTTCTTATTAATACACAAGCAGTGATTGTTATTGAAAGATTTTGATTAGTGCTCATTTTGGGGGAAATAAAATACATAAATAAACCCCAAAAAGGTAAATATAGCATAAGTAGAAACTGGTCTGGATTGTTAATCATCTGCAGCTCATTACAACTCACGGATCACCACTAACCTGGAAAATGTGGTTATACCAGTGCCTTTGTTTAAGGCGGGGGGGGGGGGCAGTCTAATTGGGAGGTCTTTTGACATATTTAAAATGATTTGACAGAACTGGACGCTGTTAAAGACAGAATAGCCACCCACAGTCATTTGGTAGAGAAGAAAACAAAAATAGTATGTGCACAAAATAACACAGAGACAGAGAGAGAGAGAGAGAGAGAGAGAGAGAGAGAGAGAGAGAGAGACAGCTGTGTTTCCATCCATTTTCATTTCGATTTTTGAGCTAATTTTTGAAATCTCGCAAATATGTAAATACAAATTAATGCGAAGCAGAAGTGTTTCCATCTGCTGGCTTGAAGCGCATCTACCAAGCCACGCACAGCGTCATTACGTCAGACGTCAGCGTCATTACGTCAGACGTCAGCACTGCGCATGTCTACAGTAAACAGGAAGTAGCAGTTGAAAACAGAACCCGGCCACACATCTCGTCAAAATGGAGAGAATATTTCAGGTACGTGTTGCTATCGGTCGAGTTGTATTTATTCTGTCATACAAACTAGTTTTAGCGATGTTACATGTTGTCCGGAGCGGAAACAGCTGATCAGTCACGTGACGTGAATGTTCGCTTCGGCAGCACGAGTCGGCAAATGTGTTTCCATCTGTCGCTGTGCGCATCTGCTCATTTTCGAACATCCCAAAAACCACCTCAAGCGAGCGTATAAACTTTTTGGCGAACTTGAGAAAGTAAATACGGATTTTGCCGTTTCCATTAAGCTTTTCTGCTGCGATACTTCAAAATGCGCACCTAGAAACCTTGATGGAAACACGAGAGAGACAGAGAGAGAGAGAGAGAGAGAGAGACAGAGAGAGAGACATACCTTTAGCCAGTATGAGTGTTCCAGGCCATTGTTTGTGTCGGACTGGGCTTTGCAAGGGTACCAAGCATCAGTGGGAAATAACTCACTCATCTCTGGGTGATGAAAACTACAAAGCTATACACAAAACACAGAACAAAGTACACATAACTTAAATATGTTTTTAAATAGATATTCCATATAGTTTTAATATTTTCACATAAAAAGTAAAAATAAATAAATTAATAAAATTAATAAATAAAATAAAATACAGATAAATTCAGAAGGTAAAAATTGAGAGGACTGGCTCAAAAAAGTGAAAATCAATATGGATGGTTGAACTCAGATAATCTGCTGGTGAAGATTCTCAGTTGTCCAGGACATGATAAAATCAGAAACAAGCACTCAATACAAAAACAACTGGACTTTATTTGTTGCAGAAAACGTTTCACCCTTTATCCGAAGGGCTTTTTCAATTCAGATAATCCAACTTTCATTTAAAATTTCTGCATTCTTTATTAGTGTGGCTCTACTTTTATTCTGAACCTTTTGCCATATATCTAAAAAAAAAAAGCTAAGTCTGGTCCTCTGGACATTCAAAAAAAAAAATATATATATATATATCAACAAATGTCCAGAGGACCAGACTTAGCTTTTTTAGATTTTTCCACATGGATTATTGAGCATGCATCAGGGCTTTTGCCATATATTTAGCTGTGATCTTAGCAGTTTAATTTTACTATTCAAAATATGGTCCCAATAAAAAAAACTGTATATTGATGAAACAAAAACTCACATTTCTGTAGTAGTCTCAGTTACAAATGATTAGCGGTACATGAACTTGGGGCTAAAATTCTCTTGGATTACAGCTTTTGACAAGTCAGGATGACCTTACTCAAGACTTGATTTGTTATGTTCATTGCATCTTTTACGCACAAAAAGCCCTGCCAGCTGAGGTCAAATATCCCCCCATAATAAAACAGCTTAAAGAGCTGCTGTTCTTAGAAAAGCTCTGCCTCTGATTTACATGTGAGCTTATTGTGAAGCTCACATGTAAATCAGCGCAGAGGAGGTTCTCGTAAATTCACAAGTAAAAATTCTGATAGACTTTAAAGTGATGAAACAATAAATGCTGATTTGGGTTGCGCATACATTTTCACTGTTGGGTAAAGAATAACATTAAGACTTTACACAAATGATTGTAAAGATAAAACATTTTGAGTTACACTGTATTTAAATTAGCAATTTTGTTTTTGAAAGACAAGACAAAATAAATGAATAAAGTTTTTCTTTACAATTTTGCCTTCACTAATTGTTAAACTGTGATTTTCACTAAATGTGTTACAGCTGCTCTTGGAAGTAATGTACAGTAGTCCCTCTCTACTTTGCAGTTTGACCTTTGCGGACTCGCTCTTTCATGGTTTTTCAACGATTCTCAACTTTAATATTACTCATGTGATTGGGACTGTACAGGATAAAATGTTAACCAAAAGATAATACTTGTGACAGGCGTCACCATTTTCTAGTTTTCTTTCAATAAGCCTACAATGTTTTGCCATTCAAAAGAACTACACTACCCAGAAGCCAACAGTGCTTCCGGCAGCTGCTTTCTACTGAAATGGAAAGAAAGTTTTGCAACACAAAGTCAGAAATAACGATCGATCTATTAAGCTCACAGAACTGGCAGGAAAGTCACAAATAATCCTGAAGCTCAGTTATCTTCATCCACATCAACCTGGACAGGGTGGTTGTTTGTTTGTTTGTTTGTTTGTTTGTTTGTTTGTTTGTTTGTATCCCAGCGATAATCGAGGGACTATATGTTTTTGTATCAAGCTCTATAAAAGAAATTGATATTTGCAAACAATGAAAATTGATCGATTATATGACTTTGTTAAGATCTAACTCACTTGGCGACAACAGAAAATGCATAGCGAACACTTGAGATGAAAGTTGGAAATGTTTGTTAATAAAGCAGCCACTTTATGAATAAAAAGATCAGTATAACTCGAGACCAAGGCAGAATTACACTGAAATAAAATCTAATAAGTGCAAGGTTCTAAACACCAAAAACTTTCAAATTATCGTTTAATTGTCTAATAAGGTGTAGAAGAGCTGAAGCACAGAAGGTTGGTGAAGATTAGTCATTGGTGTGTACAATGAACAAAAATATAAATGCAAGACTTTTGTTTTTGCTCCCATTTTTCATGAGCTGAAATCAAAGATTAAGACTTTTCTATGAACACAAAAGGCCCTTTTCTCTCAAATATCGTTCATAAATTTGTGCAAATGAGGAGAAGGATGTGTTAGTGAGCACCTTTCCTTTGCTGAGAAAATCCATCAACCTCACAGGTGTGGCACATCAAGATGCTGATTAGGCAGTATGATTATTGTGCAGATGTGCCTTAGGCTGACCACAATAAAAGGCCACTCTAAAACGTGCAGTTTACTTTTACTGTATTGGGGGCAGGGGCAGAAAACCAGTCAGTATCTGGTGTGACCACAATTTGGCTCATGCTGTGCAACACATCCCCTTCACATAGAATCGATCAGGTTGATCCAGTCAGCCTAAGACACATGTGCAATAATCATGCTGTCTAATCAGCATATTGATATGCCACACCTGTGAGGTGGATGGATTATTGCGGTAAAGGAGAAATACTCACTAACAGATTTACACAAACTTATGAACATTTTAGAGAAAATGCCTATTGTGTACATAGAAAAAGTCTTAGATCATTGAGTTCAGCTCATGAAAATGTTGTTCAGTGTAGTTAGAAAATTCACTTAGACATAAAATGTACTTTGGGAATTTTTTTAACTTTATTTAAAATTATTTATACTGCCTTCAACATAGATTTGTTATAACAATCAGGATTTGGACTATTTATTGTTCACATGTTATACCTTAGAATATGACAGTGAGGGGACTGAAGAGAGGAGACAGGAATATAAGGAGATGGGACATAGAGCAAAGAGGAAAGTAGCCAAGGCAAAACAGAGGGTTTACAATGAGTTCTAACAGGAACACGGAAATTTGATAGTATTTCTCCTGTTTTGGCCTCTTTACATTGGCTACCAGTGTATTATAGGATTCATTTTAAGATACTTTTGTTCGCTTTTAAGGCTCTGAACGGCCGATCTCCTTCGTATTTGACTGAGCTACTACAAACTTACACTCCCCCCCGTTCTCTCAGATCTGCTGACCAGCAGCTTCTGAGGATTCCAAAAACTAGACTTAAGCTCAGAGGTGACCGTGCTTTTTCAGTGATTGCCCCTAAACTCTGGAATGACCTTCCGAGTGACATAAGACAAGCCTCGTCCATTGTAGTTTTTAAGTCTCTTCTTAAAACTCATCTCTTCTCTTTGGCTTTTGACGCGATCCGAGATGTTTGATTTTGTTTTTTGTGTGTGTAATTTTTACTGTTTTAAATGCTAGTCTTTTATCTGACCTTTTTAATTTTGTACTGTATTTTATTTTTTACTGTATTTTATGTTTGTGTACAGCACTTTGGTCCTACGGTTTTATAAAGTGCTTTAGAAATAAAGTTGGTATGGTATAGTATATGGTATGGTATGGTATGAGTTCTATGGGAGATTGAACAATAAAGAGGGTGAGAAGGACTTGCACCAATTGGCAAGACAGAGGGATCAGGCTGGAAAGGATGTGCAGCAGGTTAGGCTTATTAAAGATAGGAATGGTAATGTTCTAACAAGTGAGGAGGGACAGTGGGTATATTGGTAGAAGGATTTTAGAAATACAGCTGCCAGGAAAAAGACAAAGAGGAAGACCAAAGAGGAGATATATGGATGCAGTTAGAGAGGACATGAACGTAGTTGGAGTGAGGACAGAGGATGCAGAGGACAGAGTGAAGTGGAGGAGGATGACTCGCTGTGGCGACCCCTAAAGAGGGAAAAGCCATAATAATAATAAGAAGATGTTATACCTTGGAAAATGATGGCTCCCCTGTGGCGGCACTGGCAGGACAGAGGTTGGGGTCCTGGTGAGAAGCAGTGGCAATAGACGCCCACTGGTCTGTATAACCCAAAGGTGTGAAATAACCACAGTCTTGTACACTGGAACCCCGCTCGAACTCCTCACACACACCGTCACCGTCATAAACGTAACATTGACTAGGTTCACCTTAGGAGACAAGAACACAAACATGAAGAGAATTTATGAAAGAATATAAAATCTGGTTTCTTAATCTGGCAATGTGTTCAGTCCTCTCCCATTGTTAGAATTTCATCAAAATCTATTTGTCAGTAAACCAAATCTGAGTAAATCTATTCTGTGTTTTCTTTGGCAATTTCTAATGTCAACCACATCCGCTCAATCCAATCTGAGTCTCTATGCTGTCTACAAACTACATTTTATAGGAAAACATGGACTTTAACTTCAGTTATTTGTCCAAAAATTCCCTAGTTTTGAGTTATTAATAATATGAAACCTAATATAATGTTTAAATGACTATTTTGATCTCCAAAGAGTATCAGTGGACCCTGGAGATCTGCAGGTCCAGAGATCTGTAACATTATGCTTTACGAAGAACTGTCAAAGCAACTATCAATTTTTATTTGGTCTGTTAAAAAAAAAAAAAAAAGTAAAATCATAGACTTCATTTTATTTTTGTGACGCAGACCATATTCAGAGTTCTTGACCTCAACATTCATCAGTCTCTAAAAAGAAGCAAAAAAGGATGAACAGTTTGAAAAGTTTTTAAAAAATCCTCGAAGTTCAAAAATACTCTAAATGACTGTCGGAAAAGTAAAGTGTAACCTTTTAAAATTAGACAGCCAAATAATGTTAAAGAAAAGCAGTGTTTCTAGATATTATATACTGTATGTCATGATCTGTGTTTTTATTGGTTTAGTATATGGTCTTCATTCTGCATATCATCTGTGTTCTGGGTCTAATCTACCTACTAAACCTGGTAATATATACGAGCAAGTCAATCAAAAGTCCTTACAGTGACAAGAAAAGGATGGAATGAATAAGTACAGAAGTACTTATCATGCAAGCACAAGAGCAAAGAGGTAGGGGTCCACTACACCAGTGGTTCCCAACCTATTTTCCTTAAAGACCCCCTTCTTACTTCCTAGCCAATCTGAGACCCCCCAATCCCTCACTACTCCCCTCTCCCAAAAGACTCAGTCAGATTAATCTCTTCATCAAATTGATAAAAGAATAAAGTAAATATTATAATTAATATTCTAAGTAATAGTAGTTAAATATAAAGTAAATAATAAAATAATAAAGTAAATAGTTACAAAATTATTTGTAAAATGTATAAACTGGTAGTTGTACAACAGAAATAACAACTACAAGAACACTGTATAATATTGGCGTCATTATGTGCTTGTGTGCGAAGATTTATTTTCATTACCACATTTTTGACCTTCAAGCAGAGGTCAAAAATGTGTTAGGAATTTTTTTTGTCCCCACACCCTATGTGTCATTTTCACCACTTTTATTGTCTGTCCAAACAGATCTCACTTGTAAATGAGTCTTCGAGGCTCAGTGTGATTTATCTGTTTAAATAAATGTCGAATGAATGAAAAAACAACCTCTACGCAAACATATTACGCGATTGTTGATATGGATGGATGGATGGATGGATGGATGGATGGAGGGATGGATGGATGTGACACCACTGGAAAAGGACTGCTTCTTCAACAAACCCTCACTGAATGAGAAGAAAGAGATGAAACTCAAGTGCTACTTGCAAACTGTAGCCAAAAACTGTAGCTCAGTTTACTTTGAGATAGCTCACTTTCATTGGTCTTCTTGTGTCTCCAAAAAGACTGACCAGTACAGGCAATGATTTGGGTTTCCAGTGATGTCTGGCAACAAGACATTAAAACTGTTCATTTTAATCTGGGGGCTTTAGTAACAGATTATTTGTGAATCCCCTGTTAATGCCCAGTCTGATTGTGATTTGTTTGGGAACTGCGAAATGTCAAAGCTATGGTGTTCCAGTTGTGTCTTATGAGCCACTCTTGCATAACATATTGGTAAACACAAGTATGGTATATCATTTGCACAGTTGAGGCACAGTTTAGTAGAACATGGCTTGCAGGATAACATCTAAACTAAATATGATAGTATCACATTGTTATTGTGTGTTTTCATAAGAAATTAAACTAATCTGTTCTATGGTCTGCAAGTCTTAAAGTGTTTTCTGAACAGAGTATACCGGTACCCTTTGTGGCAAATAATATTGATGAGCAAAAGTTAAGTTTGCAACAAAATATATGGGCAACATGATGTTCAGTTCTATCACTAAAAAGGACAAATACTGTAAGAGCCAAATTGCATTATTTGGTTAAAAAGTTGCTAGACATTCAGACGTCAAAAATTTGATAACAAGTTCTGCATAAATGACTTTAATTAGCCAGCCAAACTATGGCCCAGAGAGTAAATTAGGAAATCTATCCATCCATTTACTTTTCTATAATCCTGAACTGGAAGAATTAGGAATTGGCTCCTATTTCTAACTGTCATAGGGTGACAAGCAGGTAACTCCTTGAAAAGGGTGCCAGTCCATCACAGGCGCAAAGAAGACAGACAATTTTTTTGTGCTTGCATGCCCACCTAGGAACAATTAAGATCAACCAATGAAGCTAACATGCAGGGTTTTGGGGCTGTAGGACACCAGAGTACCAGGAGAGCACGTCTAAAAAACTTGGAAAACATGAAAACACAGAAAAACCGCAGCCTGTCAACTTTAAAATGTTCCTGATGTGAGGAATATTTCCAACAGTGTGAGGGAAAGGTGCTAACTAACCAAGATGAATAAGCTTGTGAAAAGGATTAACTCCAAGTTTTGCATTTTTTATCAGGCTTTACAAAAATGAAAAAAAAAACAGAAAGAAAACATTTGAGAACCTGTAATTTCTTTAACAATCGTATGTAACTGCATTGTCTTTTTTAATATTTAGTTAAATAGGCCGGTACAAATGAAATCCTAATCTGTAAAAACTTCATAACAAAAACTAACTTGAGATATGTATTACGTCAATCTTCATAAACCCGAAAAAAGGCTCATGGTTTGCAATAGATGGAAGCATTTGTTGTGGTTACTGCAGAATACTGGTAGCCTCAGGAACAAAACAAAACAGAGTAGCTTAGTGAAATTTAACAGGGTCAACTGTGGCTAGAAAACCCAAACAAATATTCGGTCTATGAGTAAGAAGCAAAACTGAATAATTGTTTTTAGGAGTTGCAATTTGTATAAATCTGTCCTTGCCAAATTGTTTTCCTTCCTAGTCATGTTTTTTATTGTAAAACGAGAGATGTAATAGTTTCAGTCACGGCATGGCGAACCCTGGTGAGAGACGATGGGGGAGGGAAGAAGCTATCCCTTCAGCTTTTTTCCCACCTCTTGACAAATAAATTGAGTGGGTGATGGAAATTCTAGCCCTGTAACAAGCTTTTGTAACACAAGCATTTGCAGCCAACATGAATAAGTACCCGCCTGCTGCCAGTGGAAACAACACATGGCTCAAAAAGAAAGAAACATGGTGTATGATCTTCGGTGAACTGTCACAGGTTATCAATATTCTGCAGTATTTACGAGATAAAGCTTCTGGCAAAACAAAAGTAATAGAGTGGACGTTCAATAGCAGAAAGTTTTAAGGGTTTTGAGAAACATGCCACAACAACAGAGATTATTACCTTTTTGATTCATAATAATGTCTGAATGTATCAATTGCAAAGCCTTTCATTGAGTACAGTATGAGATAAACAGGACAGCTGCTGTCAAGACCAGTGGATGCCAGCGAGATAAAACGTAGGAACGTTGTGGCGCCGGTGATAATGTTGAGTCTAATGTGTTTATCTGCATGTAGGAATAACATTTAAAAATATTTTTATTTTTACCTTATATAGAGAATAAACACAGGCAGAATTTCCCATTTACAAAAAAAGCATTGTTGGTAAACTTCCTTGCGTGTTGTGTTGTTCCTGTTGTGGCTTGTTTGCATGCTTCAAACACAAAACACAAAACATTTTTGTTCAGTGGTGGACTCACAAGTGACAGAGGAACTTCCTGCGGCATCTTTGTTTGTTTTTGGTCCTGTTATGCTGCATGTTTTTGGTACTTTTTATATCTTTCTGACCACCTTACCCCAGATTCACAAAGACAGACTGGAGTTCAAATTGTTTCTTGGCTTTGTTTATCTGTATTAAGAAAAGGGAGAGTCAATGCAAAAGTCAATCTAACAATTATGATGCATACCTTAACACAAATCTAGATGACTTAATCTGCCACAGACTTCTTTGTAAGGTTGTCACTTGGCCATAAATTGATGGAAGTTTATTAAAAAAATGTAATAAAAACTATGACAGTTAACTTATTTGTAAAAAATGTCAAGTTTAAAATATAATAATATTTTTGCCTACATCTGTCTAGGGCAGAACTACAGGGGGGTCAGGGGGATCTGGAGGAGGAGCCCAGGAGACATCCTAACCAGATGCCCGAGCCACTTCAACTGGCTCCTCTCGATGTGGAGAAGCAGCGGCTCTACTCGGAGTCCCTCCCAGATGACCAAGCTTCTCACTCTATCTCTAAGGGAGAGCCCAGACACCCTGCGGAGAAATTTCATTTTGGCCACCTGTATCCGAGATCTTGTTTTTTCGGTCACAATCCAAAGCTCATGACAATAGATGAGGGTAGGAACGTAGATCGACCAGTCGCCTTTTGACTCAGCTCTCTATTCACCACAACCGACCGGTACAGTGCCCGCTTCACTGCAGACGTTGCACCTATCCACCTATCAATCTCATGCTCCATTTTTCCCTAATTTGTGAACAGAACCCCTCCACTTGGGGCAGGACCTCCTCCCCGACCCGGAGAGGGCACTCTACCTTTTTCTGGCTCAAGACCATGGCCTCGGATTTGGAAGAACTGATCCTCATCCCGGCCACGTCACACTCTGCTGCAAATTGCTCTAGCGAAAGCTGTGGATCACGATCTGATTAAGCCAATAGGACCACATCATCTGCAAAAAACAGAGAGGTGATCCTAAGGCCACTAAAACGGATCCCCTCAACACCTTGACTGCGCCTAGAAATTCTGTCCATAAAAGTTATGAACAGAATCTGTGATATAGGGCAACCTTGGCGGAGTCCAACCCTCACTGGGAACAAGCCCGACTTACTGCCGGCAATGCGGACCAAGCTCGGACACTGGTCGTACAGGGACCTAACAACCCGTATCAAAGAGCCTGGTACCCCATACTCCCAGAGTACCCCCCACAGGACTCCCCGAGGGACGTGGTCGAATGCCTTCTCCAAGTCCACAAAGCACATGTAAACTGGTTGGGCAAACTCCCACGCACCCTCCAGGACCCTGCTGAGGGTGTAGAGCTGGTCCAGTGTTCAAGGATCTGGATGAAAACCGTACAGCTCCTCCTGAATCTGAGGTTCAAATATCTGATGGACCCTCCTCTCCAGAATCCCTGAACAGACCTTCCCAGGGAGGCTTAAGAGTGTGATTGCCCTGTAGTTGGTACACACTCTACAATCCCCCTTTTTGAATAGGGGAACCACCACCCCAGTCTGCCAATCCAGGGGAACTGCCCCTGATGTCCATGCAATATTGCAGTCGTGTAAGCCAACACAACCCCACAACATCCAGAGCCCTAAGGAACTCCGGGCGAATCTCATCCACTCCTAGGGCCCTGACACCGAGGAGCTTTTTAACCATCTCTGTGACCTCAGCCCCAGAGATTGGAGAGCCCGACCCAAAGTCACCAGGCTCTGCTTCCTCGGTGGAAGACGTGTCAGTGGGATTGAGGAGGTCTTCGAAGTATTCTGCTTACCGACCCACAACATCCTGAGTTGAAGTCAGCAGAACACCACCCCTACTATAAATAGTGTTGTGGCGTAATGCCCTCCCCCACCCCCGAGACGCCGGATGGTAGATCAAATTTGACTCAAAGCCATACGGAAGTCATTCTCCATGGCCTCTCCGGCCTCCTCCCACGCCCGAGTTTTTATCTCAGCGACTACCCAAGCTGCATGTCGCTTGGACTGCCGGTACCCATCAGCTGCTTCCGGGGTCCCACAAGCCAAAAAGGCCTGATAGGACTCCTTCTTCAAACTGACAGCATCCCTCACCGCTGGTGTCCACCACTGGGTTTGAGGGTTACTGCCACAACAGGCACCAACAGCCTTGCGACCACAGCTCCGATAAGCTGCCTCAACAATAGAGGCGCATAACATGGCCCACTCGGACTCAATGTCCCCCACCTCCCCCGGAACATGTTTGAAGCTCTCCCAGAGGAGGGAGCTAAAGCTCAGTCTCACGGGAGATGCTTCCAGACGTTCCCAACAGACCCTCACAATACGTTTGGGCCAGCTAGGTCAGATCGGCATCCTCTCCCACCATCGGAGCCAACTCACCACCGGGTAGTTGTCAGTGGAAAGCTCTGTTCCTCTCTTCACCCAAGTGTCCAAGACATGCAGCTGAAGATCAGATGAGACGACAACAAAGTCGATCATCGAACTGCGGCCTAGGGTGTCCTGGTGCCAAGAGCACATATGGACACCCTTATACTTGAACATGGTGTTCGTTATGGATAATCTATGACGAGTACAGAACTCCAACAACAGAACACCACTCGGGTTCAGATCAGGGGGGCCGTTCTTCCCAACCACACCCCTCCATGTCTCACTGTCATTGCCCACGTAAGCATTGAAGTCCCCCAGTAGAACAAGGGAGTCTCCAGGATGTGCATTCTCCAGTACACTGTAACCCCAAATTTTCATTTACATAATAAGTCAAGCTATTATTACTATTCTTTTTGTTATTTTGCAAAAGGCGGGACCATTACTAAACAATATGTGAATTGCATACTAGCTCAAAATGAGTTGCTTCTTTACTAATGGCTCTGAGTGGCGACACCTCTCATTTACACGTTTTTACTGGTTTGGGGCGGGGCTTGTCAGTGAACACGTCACCTGCCTGGTGTGGTGAACAAAGAAGAAGGAAAAAAATGAAGAACCGTGAGGCCATGTTTCTCCTGACTGTTTGCTGCAAAATCTCATTACAGTGACGAAGTGCTGAAATCAGGTCAGTCTGGTTGATGTAACAGTTTATTGACACATGTTAAGTGCTCAAATTTGATTCCGTTTTTATTGTACTTGCTGGTAAAATAACGTTTTTGTTTGCTCATGTTAACGATAGCTATAATGTTTCACCGGAGTGTCAACTGCATCATTTTTGCCCTAAATTAGAGCTACTTTGTAGTTGATCATCCTTTGTTGTTATTTCGGGACTGATTGAATTAGTACCGGTAGTTAATGCCTGTAGCAAACAAGAACTAATTGCCCCTCACAGAGAGCTAATGCTGTTAGCAGTTAGCTCTGCTAGCTTCCTGTTGCATACAGAATAATTTACCACATGCTTTAATTTTTTTTAAACTTCGACAGGGAACATTCAAATCAAGGGCTGTTGGTTCTTACAATCATTCCTGGTGATGTAGTGAATTTTGCTTATATTCTGTGTTAGTACCAGGGCATGTCCAAGAACTCCTTGAGTGACTGAGGCGTCTTCGAGATGATTCTAAGCTGCTTTTATCGATGGGGGAAGATGATGCTGCATTACTTGAGCAGTAAGTGAAAACTATTTTATACTGCTATTTTATACTGCTGTTATAGAATAAAGAAGTAAGAGTTTTCGTCATTCGTCTGTCCCGTCCCGTTTATTGCTGTACAGGTAGTCCCTGACTTACGAGCGCCCTGACATGTATTTCTTTCTTTTGTGTATGTCTGTCTGTCTTCAACATAATCAATATTTTTCTTTTTCACTTCAGGCAAACTCGTTCAGACACGGAGTGTCTACCTAGAAGGGATCAACAGAAGGATTCCAGTGATGATACTTCTAGCTGTGGAGACGAAGCTGTGCAGATGTGAGAGAACAGCAGGAGAGGAGGTAGGAGAGGAGGAAGCAGAGGAGGCCAAAATGTAAATAGTTTGCAGTGAGTGTGTTTTTTATTGTTTATTTTTTACAATATATAAAGATTTGTTTACAAAAAGTACTTCTTGCAGGGATGACGTTGTGGAGACATCACCACACTTTCTGATGAAACGCTGGCCTGCACTCCACTAATAAGCAGGTACACATATTATTCTGATGGTCATTGTCCAGTTGTACAACACACTAATTTCTTTCTTTTTTTATCTAACCGCCAGTGGATTTGTGCGCCAAATAGAAGACAAAACAAAATGTGGACCTAACATTTAGAGGGATGACGTGGATACATCACCACCAAGCCTTCTGATGAAACGCTGGCCTGCACTCCACTAATAAGCAGGTACACATATTATTCTGATGGTCATTGTCCAGTTGTACAGCACACTAATTTCTTTCTTTCTTTTTTTTGTCTAACCGCCATAGTGGATTTGTGCGCCAAATAGAAGACAAAACAAAATGTGGACCTAACATTTAGAGGGATGACGTGGATACATCACCACCAAGCCTTCTGATGAAACGCTGGCCTGCATTCTTCACTAATAAGCAGGTACACATATTATTCTGATGGTCATTGTCCAGTTGTACAGCACACTAATTATTTTTTTTTTTTTGTCTAACCGCCATAGTGGATTTGTGCGCCAAATTGAAGACAAAACAAAATGTGGACCTAACATTTAGAGGGATGAC
>JBBPBX010056450.1:0-22761 GCA_038048925.1 Garcialebias charrua
AAATAAACATGATTATTCCAGAGGGAGAAACAGCCAATAAATATTTCACAGTGTTATTTGCATGTATGATTCACTTCTGGAGTCCAAGTTTTTAGCTTTCTGCAAAACATGTTGCTTTAATTGTTTCACGGGGCAACCATAGAATAAGGTTGTTGGTTTGTTCTGACATTATGTCAATCCACATTCCAACAGTCATGCTGCATGTGACTGGTGGTGTTGAGCAGCTCCACACTCTCATCAAGCCCATCTGAAAGTAAAAGTACAGTATACAAACTTTAGGGTTCATTTATGAACACACACACACACACACACACCTATATTATATATATATATATATATATATATAAACACACACCTATATTATATATATATATATAGATATATAGATAGATATGTATAAATAAACGCACACACAGCATACATATATAGGTGCGTGTGTTTATTTGCCAGTTATGAACGAAAATATTAGTATCATTTAATCACTGACTACATAAAATCATAACACTAAAAGCTGTCTCTTAAATCATACCTGGTGTTCTCGATCCTCTGGAGGATACGGTGACTTTTTTCAGGTGGTTTCTCGTAGCCCAGCCACAAAGAAGGATGCGGGTTTTTCTTATCGGAGCATGTTCAACACACACTAGTTGCAGCCACAAATTCAGCTTCGTCTGATTATTCTTACAGCCACGAACAGCGCAACAGGTACCCGAGCTCCACAAGACATCTTCGTGACAATATTAGCTCAAAATAACAGAAAACAGAACTTTAACAGAACTTCTACGATGCGCGCAGATTAGCAAGTAAACAACGAGGAGCCAATGCAGAAATTCTACTTCCGGGGTCAAACGGAAGTACGACACATTATCGCTTCTACAGTGACACCCCCAAGAATAAGGTGGATAACAGCGTGTTCTGGAAGGATATCAATGGGCGTGTCACTTTGGTTTGGCAGGGGATTCCTGGAAAGAGCATCAGGAACTGCATTGTGTTGTCCCGGCTTGTGAACAATTGAAAAGTCAAAGTCTTGTAGTCTCAAAGACCATCTAGCCAGCCGGCCAGAAGGGTTTGGACGGGACATGAGCCACCTAAGGCTGTTGTGGTCTGTGAAAACAGTCACGTGAAGGCCCTCAACATATGGTCTGAAGTGTTCCAGAGCCCAAATGATGGCCAAACATTCTTTTTCAGGGGTTGAGTATGGTTTCTCAGCCTTGTGTAGAGAACGACTTGCATACGACACTACAATGTCTCGGCCCTCTTCATCTTTTTGCATCAAAGCAGCGCCCAATCCTAGGTCACAGGCATCAACATGAACATAGAAGGGTCTAGCAAAGTCTGGAAATCTTAACACGGGGGCTGACGTGATTCGGTCTTTTAAAACATTCATGGCTTGCTGACAGTTGCCATCCCAGTGAAAAACAGTGTCCTTCTGTGTGAGCTTATGGAGTGGGTCAGCATGCCGTGCATAATCTTGGACAAAGCGCCGATAATAGCCAGTGAGTCCAAGGAACTGTCTGACCTGTTTTACTGTAGATGGTGACTGAAAATCAATGACAGCTTTGATTTTATCATGGTCAGGTTTTATGCCTGCAGGTGTGATGCGATAACCCAAAAATGTGAACTCACTCAGACAGAACTGACATTTTTTCAGTTTTAGCGTGAGGCCAGCTGCCTCAAGTCTGTTCAGGACCTCCTCCAAATCTTTTAAGTGCTGCTCGAATGTGGGAGATGTCACCACAATGTCATCTAGGTACACAGCGCATGTTTTGTAGACCAGGCCCGCCAACACAGAGTTCATGAGCCTTTGAAATGTTGCTGGCGCATTGCATAACCCAAACGGCAGCACACGGAACTGGTAGAGGCCACAGTGAGACACAAAAGCTGTTTTTGGTCGGGATTCCTCTGCAACAGCAACTTGCCAATATCCTCGAGCCAAATCCAGGGTTGAGATGTACTTTCCTCTTGCCAGAAAGTCGAGGGATTCATCAATTCGTGGTAATGGATAGGAGTCCTTTTGTGTGACTTGGTTTAAACCTCTATAATCCACGCAGAATCTTGGATCAGAACCAGGTCTATTCACAATCACCACTGGAGCCGCCCATGGACTGGTAGAGGGTTCAATTATGTTGTCCTCCAGCATTTGTTGCACTTGATCCTCAATTAAACGTTTTTTTGTTGGCGATGAGCGATAAGGGGGAAGATTTATGGGCTTGGCGGTTCCGGTATCGATTACATGTTCCGCCCTTGTAGTGTGTCCAAGATGTCCATCAAAGGTGGAGCTGTGGTGGGAAAGAAGATCATACAGATCTGATTTTTGTGTTTCCTCCAGGCTCGCCTCAGCCACTTTTGACTCCATAGTGTCTGACAAAATGTTCAGTGACATAACAGTCTGTTCAGCAGGAAAAAGGTCAAGACTGTGGTCCTCATTTTCATCCAAGGCAGGACAGGGACTGTCATCAATAAAAACTGTCCTTGTCGGTATATGGATGGTTACTGAGGCTCTCATCATAAAGTCCATCCCTAATATGAAAGGGGAAGACAGGTTTTGGATGATGGCGAAGCGTTGATAAAAGCGCTTGTTCATAAAGCCAATACTTAGCCAAGCCACACCATCTGGAAGGCAAGGAGCGTTGTCCGCTAGGCTCACTGGCGGACCCTGCCACTGACGTATTTTTTGTGGACCAATCCTATTAACTTCAATGAGATCTGCACGCACAGCCGAAAGTGAAGCGCCTGTGTCCAGAGTCGCCTCGATGCAGGTTCCATTAAAGTTCAGCTTAGTCTTAAATGGGGTGTTCCAGGTGGCAGTAGAATCATTGTCCTCCACATGACCAAGAATGTGGAATTCACTTGTGGAAAGGTGAGGCTCAGTTAACGTCTGGAGGGAGGATTGCCTCGACGAAATATCCTCCCCCCCCTGAAGTTTCCCGATGGCCTTTGGGGTGCTGCATCTACAGATGGACTGAAGCTTCTATTGTCTGTTTCGGCTTCAGGTGTGTCCAAAGTAGTGGGAGTGAGCTCATTATGGAACCGGGCTGGCACATGTTGTTGAACATGGCCCTGATTACAAGCAGGACACGTTTTTGATGTATATCCAGGATTTGAGCACTTATAACAGTGTGGCTCAGCTCTCTGCTGCTTCCAGTGTCTCTTTTGAAGGTTCTGTTGGCTATCAGGTCCCAGCACAGCATGTAATTCATGAGCCCTGAGCAGCAACTCCATCACAGAAGACACAGGTGAGCCATACAGCGCCACCCTGTATTTTTCAAGTGAATGTTTACATATTAGTTGAATACGCTCTTTTTCAGGTGGTGGGCAACTTAGTTTGTTAAACTCACTCAACATATGAGCTACAAATGTTGGGAGTGGTTCATCAACTGACTGAACCCGGTCTAGTATGCCTCTGAGAATTCTTTCTTGGTTGTCAGTGGGCAGAAAGACTGTTCTGAAAAGTTGGCAGAAGCGCCCCCATGAGTTAATGTGGGAACTAAGGGCGTTAAACCACTTACGAGGCTCTTTTGTTAGAAAATGAGGCAACTCATTCAGAATCTGGACATCTGTTAAATTCAGAGTGGACTTGTATGCTGACACAGCCTGTAACCAGTCCTCTGCCTGCACTTCCCCATCCCCAGCAAATACTGGTGGTTCCAGCTTGGCGTGATGTAGTGCAGCAGCGATCACTCTTGTGGTGTTGGTTAGCTCAGCTGAATGAGTCTGTAGGAAAGAGCTATGCAGGTCCCTCTGAGTTCCAGGATAAGGGCATGGTTTATCCACATTCACAGGAGGCACATATGGTGTTGAGGTGGCTATAGGAGGTGCAGGAGGCTGTTGTGTAGAAAGTCCACCAGACCCAGAGGAATTAACCCCATCTAGATGATCCAGCAATTTCTGTTGTAGGGACAATGTAGTTTGAAGGACATCCCTCAGCTGCTGGACGTCATCTTTTAATTCTAGAACCTGTTGATGGAGGTCTGGAGTTCTCTGATGTGGTGGTACAGATTGAAGAAAGTCAGTATCCGTTTCAGAGTCAAAAACAGAAAAATCTGGTTTAAATGCCATTTTGTTTCTTCAACCTCTATGGTAATGTCCAAAGCAAATGGAATTTTCACAGCAGAAAACCTCAGGATTGTGAACAATTTTTTATTTTTTTTCTTCAGGTTGTTTTGCTTTTAAGTTTATATTGGCAGTAGGGCTCGTAGGCGAGTAAATGTCCAAATATAAAATCTTCTTAAGCAAAGAATCAACCCAGTTCACAGAGTTCAGAGTTCACAGAGTTCAGAGTTCACAGAGTTCACAGAGGTGTGTTGCTCTCCGCTGTCACGGTGTTTGTGCAGCTCAGTCTGTCCGTATCCTTCCGCAGCTCAACAAGTTGAAGCCCACAAAATAGTCCGCATGACTTATGATTTCCACTGGAAAATAATCCATAAAACTCACCAGGCTTTCAGCAATCGTGAGTTAATTTAGTTAATATGCGGTGGTCTTGTCCTCTTCAGCAGACCAGCAGATGCGCAGCTTTCAGGAATTAAATCCAAACGGGACAGTTCATCACGACGTTCAGCGAGGTGCGGGCAATGAATGGCTCCAGCAAACTTTCAACACTGATCACGACGTACTCCGCTCAGAAACTGTATCCACAAAAACTTGAAAATAATCCCCTCCGACGTTGGTAAGATGGATGTCTGGAAGAAGATGGCAGCATAAAGATCGAGCTCCCTTGTCGAAGGAATAAGAAGCCTCCCTAAATCAAAGAAGCTATCTAAACTCGATTGGAACTTGACCCGAAATGAGCGGAGGGCGTAATAAACCGAGAAGCGTAAAACAGAAAATGCCAGACGAACAAGACCCCGAAGTTGTACAGGAAGAGGAAGAAAGCAGAGACTCGAAGCAGCTCCAAGCCGTGTTGGAGGGGTTAAAAACAATTACGGCAGAAATTCGAGACTTCAAAAAGGAGGTGAAGGAGGATCTCATAAAATTCAAGGACGAATTCAAAGAGGAGGTAAAGCGAGAATTTTTGAGTTTTAAAGAAGAAATTAAGAAAAAAGTGGCACAGAATGATGCGGAAATACAGAAACAACAGGAGGACATCACGGAGGCGCAGGGGAGAATAGCAGAGCTGGAGGAGTCGAACGCGGAAGCGAAAGGTGCCATTCTGAGCCTTTTGAAACAGCAAAAGAAACTTCAAAATAAGTTAACTGAAGTTGAAAGTCACGGCAGACGCTGTAATATGAGAATTTACAACGTGGCTGAACAAGACGGTGAATCAGTGCGAGAAATGGTGGAGGCGCTGCTACATCGTGAGTTAGCCCTGCCGGACGGAACCGAGCTGCAGATCCAGCGGGCTCACAGAAGCTTCGGGAAGAAACCACCACCAGACGCTAATCCCAGGTCCATAGTGGTCAGTTTTCTCAAATACGAAACCAAAGAAGAGATCCTGGCAAAAGCATGGAAAAAGAAAGTCCAAGTCGAAGAGAGGCGGATATTTTTTGACCATGATTACCCCACTGAGGTAATAGAAAAACGTAAATCTTACTCCGAGATTAAAAAGGCTCTGAAAGACAGAAAGATTCGCTTCCAGACTCCAATGACCAAAATACGGATTCACTGGCCGGACGGTGTCAAGACCTACAACAACGCGGAGGAGGCTGCAGTGGAAATGAGAGAGCAAGGGCTGAAGGTGGAGAGCAAGAGCACCGCTGGACCTTCACCAGAGGAGAAGCTCCTGACGGCGTCGTCCTGGCAACGCGTCGGGAACCAGCAGAAGACTGACAGCAGGCCCCCGCCACGGATCCTGGACAGGACGCGGGGAGCAGAGCGAGAGAACGGCTGCAGGAGTTTCAAAGAGGAGGACCGTGAGGACGCGGAGGTAACGGGGCAAAATCGGTTCATTAAAGAAGGTAAAAACACTGCCTATTTCTAAGTTAAAACTTGTAAACAAACTTGAAGACGTTTATTAGGGCAGACGTTATGTTATAATTCCGTGTCCCACCTCCCATGGAATTTAAGAGACTAGTCTTCTCTAAAGACTGTTCAAGCATCGACAGGGGGAACCATCAAACAGGAGACTGTTGGACTTACCTAGCAGGTCGGGAGAACTTAACATAGGTTCTCCCAAATCCACTAGGAGGGGGCCCTCGCCCAGAAGGGGATACCCCCCTCCCTATCCAGCAGGGGGACAGGGCCACTCGGGAAAGTGGCCCTTTTTTAGTCGGAAGTTCAGATTTTTGGTTAATTTAGTTTTTGTTTATAGTTTGTGGCTGAGTGGAGAAGGTGTGAAGCAAATTAAAATACAGTATACAAATAATGTCTAATGATATAACTGTGGTGTCTCTGAATGTTAATGGTCTAAATAATATCAAGAAAAGAGATAAGGTTTTACATAAATTTAGAAAAGAAAAAGTACAAGTTATTCTCCTCCAGGAGACTCATTTATCGAAAAAAGAACATGAAAAATACAAAAAATTGGGGTATAGGAACTCATTTTCCAGCTCATTTGGACAAAAGCATAAACGAGGAGTTATGACGTTGTTTTCTAATAATGTTAAGTTTGAAATGTTGAAAGAAATTGGGGATAAAGAGGGGAGGTACTTAATGACAAAAGGTAAATTGGAAAATCAATTAATTACATTACTCAATGTATACGCTCCACCTGAAAGTGATAAAGTGTTCTTTAAAAAAATATTTGAGCTCATTAATTTGGAAGCAGAGGGCATATTGTTGTGCAGCGGAGACTTCAACGTTGTTTTACAGTATAGGATGGATACTACAAGTAAAAAAAAGAATAAAAAACCTATCAGTAGGTATATGAACAGCATGATGTCAGAAATGGCAATACTAGATGTCTGGAGAGAATTACACCCCTTGGATCGAGATTATACTCACTATTCGATACCACATGGTGTTTATTCTAGAATTGATTACATGTTAATGAATAAGAAGGAACTACATAGAGTGAAAGAAAGTAGGATAGGAGTATCAGATGTCTCCGATCATAGTGCAATCTATCTTAAGCTCAACATGAACAGTGAAAAGAAAGAGACTTTGTGGAGACTAAACGAAGGAATATTAAATAATAAGGTTCTAGTTGGTGAAGTAAAAGAGGAAATAGCCCGATACAGAGAGGAAAATGATAATGGAGAAGTAGACCCAGTAATACTCTGGGATGCCCTGAAGGCTGTAATACGGGGGAAAATGATTTCTTATACAGCTTTTATGAAGAAAGCTAGATTAGAAACATACAACAAACAAATAAGGAAGCTAAGGGATTTAGAACAGCAACATAAACAAACAAACGACCCAAATATATTTAATCTCATTAAGGAAACCAGGAAAGAAATGGAAAATAATCTATGGGAGGAGATAGAAAAGAAGGCCAGATTTACTAAACAAACATATTATGAAGGAGGACCCAAAGCTACAAAAAATCTGGCTAGGCGCATTAAGAAACAACAAATATTAGGTAACATACACAAGATAAGAGATCCATTAACTAATAAAATTCTATATGAACAAGAAGAAATACAAAGAACATTTGAGCAATACTACAAAAATCTATATGCTCAACCGTCTTCGGCAGGGGAAGAGGAGATGAGAAATTTTTTGGATAAACTGGACTTACCAGCAATAGGAACAAAACAAAATAAAACACTGACTTCTCAAATTACAGTGGAAGAGATAGCAAAGGCAATTGGTAGGACTAAAACTGGAAAATCACCAGGGTCTGATGGCCTAGGAGCTTCTTTCTATAAAACTTTTAAAGAAGAATTAACACCACTATTATATGACTCATTCAATTTTAGTCTTGGGACTGGCAAGATACCTCCTTCTTGGAAGGAAGCTATAATTTCTGTAATTCCAAAGGAAGGCAGAGATCAAGAATACTGTCATAACTACAGACCAATATCGGTCCTAAATGTAGATTATAAACTGTTTACCTCCATCATGGCTAAAAGAATGGAGGACTCGATGCGCGATTTAACTGATGAGGACCAGACAGGTTTTATTAAAGAAAGACAAACACAAGACAATATAAGGAGAACCCTTCATATTATAGATCATCTTCAAAACAGAGGAGATGGCGCAGCCCTGATAAGTATAGATGCAGAAAAAGCCTTTGACAGTGTCAACTGGACTTTTTTGTACAAGGTTTTAGAAAGATTTGGATTTAATGAGACATTTATAAATTGTATTAAATCAATATATCAGGAGCCAACTGCAAGGGTTAAAATAAATGGTAATCTGTCAGGAAGATTCATCTTGGAGAGAGGAACCAGGCAGGGATGCTGTCTCTCACCAAATTTTTTTGCACTGTTTATAGAGCCACTAGCTCAGATGATTAGACAGGAAGAGGAAATAAAAGGGGTGGAAATAGGAGGGGAAGAACATAAAATAGGGCTGTTTGCAGATGACATATTGATCTACTTAAAAAATCCAGATGAAAACTTCTTAAAAATAATGAGATCATTAGAGGATTATGGAAAACTTTCTGGATACAAAATTAATGTGGAAAAAACACAGATTCTGACAATAAATTACTCCCCACGGCAGAAAATGAGGGATACCTACAAACTTAAATGGAATGAAAAATCTATAAAATACTTGGGGGTAAACATAACTAAAACAATTGATAAACTCTATGAGGCTAATTATTTAAAAATAAATTACAATATAAAGAAGGATTTGGGGCGGTGGATGGATATTGGCCTGGATCTCAGTTCTAGAGTGGAGCTAATTAAAATAAATATTCTTCCACGACTACTGTATCTGTTTCAATCCCTCCCACTAATTATACCACAAAAGCAGTTTATAGAATGGGATAGATGGATTTCAAGGTTCATATGGAACGGGAAGAAACCTAGAGTCAGATATAAAACACTCCAACTTCCAAAAGAAAGAGGAGGCTTGGGCCTGCCGGCCCTAAAAGAATATTTCTGGGCCGCACAGCTCAGACCCCTAATATGTTGGTGTAATGACGAATATATTTCAAAATGGAAGAATTTGGAAACAGGTAGGAAGGACATGGAAGTTAGAAATTTAATAGCGGACAGAATACTTTTAGGGAATTTAAATAAACTAGACTCAATAACTAAGACTACAATCGAAATATGGAACACAGTAATAGATCATTATAAATTAGGAAAGGAAATAAGGAGTCTGAGTTGGTTTGCTTGGGACTCAAGGTTTAAACCGAGTATCTATGACAAAGGTTTTAAACAATGGGCATATAAAGGTATCACAGCAATTTGTAAACTGACTGAAAAGGGCAAACTGCTAAGTTTTAATAAATTAAAGATAAAATTTGGACTGGAGAATCATGATCAGTATAGATACATGCAGATAAAAGACTACTATGAGAAAGAGGTAAAAACCAGTATAAGTAAACTAATTGAGATATTCCACAAGTCCTATGAAGGAAAGAAATTCAGAGTGATTTCGGCATTATACCAGGGATTAATATCAGGCAGGAAGATATCCACTATGTATATTAAAGAAAAATGGGAAGGTGAACTGAATGAACATATAAGTGAGGAGGAATGGTTTGGAATATGTAAAACACAGTGCACAGCCACCAGCTCCCGTGTCTGGAGGGAATTTAATTGGAAAAATATAGTTAGATTTTTCATAACCCCAAAGATTAAGACCAGGGTGACAACCCATCCACAGCCATGCTGGAGACTCTGTGGCCAGATTGAAGTAGGTCACACACACATATTCTGGTCCTGCCAAAAGTTAACAACATACTGGCATAATGTATGTCTTACCCTGAAAAATATATTAGGATATGGAATACCCAGTTCGTGTAAAACACTCTACCTGGGTGGCCTTACACAAGACATAATTCTAAAAGAGGATGAATACTTATTAAAAATATTACTTTCAGCTACAAAAAAGGCCATCACAAGACTATGGTATAAACAGGAACCACCGACTGTGGAACAGTGGCTGAGCATTGTGGAAGAGATCTTTGTGATGGAGAAAATTACACATAGACTAAGACTGCAGGAGGGTAAATTTGATGTAAAATGGGAAAAATGGAATAACTATAAATGTAAGGAGGACGCCACTATAGTAACCAATTAAATATGTGACATTGAAGACGAATATTTGTATATATTGTATATAGGAAGAATGTACTAATACCTCTCCGCTACTTCTGTTTTGTTTTGAAAAAATGCTTAATAAAAGATAAGTTTAAAAAAAAAGAAAATAATCCCCTCCAGTCAAAAGCTGAATCGGTATCCAGGAGGGAAGGTCCAAAATTTGTTCGGGCGCCATTTGTGACGGTTCGGTGAGAGGTTGGAGAAGTTAGCAGCGACCGTTAGTCACCCTCAAAGCAGCAGGACGCACGTTGAATTATTCCACACATCCAATTTATTAAACTTCGTCCGTGTAACGCCAGTTCTCCACACTACTAAACATTATATTGTCATACATGAGCAAATAATAATAGTTTACCGCTCTGCCCCTCATCGTCACTTGTATACTGTATCCTTTTTTTAACTACATGGAATAATAATTCTACTTTTTGTACAAGTGTACAACAACGGAAAACAAAGAGAGTAGGCGCCCCCTTGTGGTGATACCTACTCATCTCTGGGACCCAACCAATATAATGACTGTTACAACCTGCTGACAGACAGTCAGTGTCCTGACCTTGTGGAGGCACATCGATCGGCAGTGGATTGCTCACTGTGGCCCACATTGTCTGATTACCATAATTTATAATCGCGTCGAAACGGTTCATAAAATCTTGGCCAACCAAAAATGGGAGTGAGTCAAGTGTAGACACGTATACCGGGTGGTATAGTGTCATTTTGCCAATCTGCATGTGAACCATAGCTATAGCTGTTAGGGTTGTCCTCATCTCTGCGAGGCCCTGTAGCTCAATAGCGCTTTTCACGAGGGGTATTTGCCTGTTAACACAGTTAGCGACGGTCCTTAGCTCCTCAAACAGTTTGGCAGACATAATAGTTATGTCTGCACTGCTGTCCAGGAGGGCTTCACGCGCGAGGACCCCTTCCAGTGTGATTGGCAGGTAAGCTTTCTTAGCTACCCCCCTTTTGATAAAGTTACACAGAAACCTTTTAGGTCTTGGTACACGTTTCTGTTTACGTGTACCTCTGTCTGTGTAATCTTGGTTACTGTCAGCATCTTGTTGGCTGTCAGCATCATGACCTTCAGGATGTTGTTGACTACCAACAATTTGTTTGTTGTCAGCATCTTTGGCAATGTTGACGTTTTTTATGTCAACTGTGTGCTCTGAGTTTTTGTAAAAGACAGTGCTGCACATCGCTCCACCAGGTTGGACAATGATGTTTGTGTTATTATCAATGATAATGCCACTCATTGTATCAGATTGGTCAACGACTGTAACATTCAAATCCTCCAACAAACCACTTACTTCCTCAGTCTCTTCCGAGCGCAGAGGTGTTGTACCTTTTTTCTGGAGCATTTGTGACTCCTTGCATGTCTTGAACTGTTGCATTCGAGGTGCAGAAGGAGGAGCAGGTACTTGGCTCTGAACAAACCTCTTTGGGTTTTCTGTAGAGTGGACATCTCCCTTTTGTGGTATTGTGCTCGTCTCAGATTTTTCTATCTGAGTAGCTACAGGAGCAAAGCTCCGTTTAAACCACTTTGAGTCACTGTTCCAGTTGGCACCAACATTTCGTTGTTTGTTGGTTTGAAAATCTTGTTCATCCTCGCTTTCCGTAGGAGAGGGAACCTCTTCTATTTTTAGCGACTCGGGTTTGACCATTTGACCTAGGCACACCTCTAAGGGTGTTTTGCTTTGCATGTGAGCTTCAAAAGCATTTATAGCACACTCTTTTATTTCACAGATGGTGTTTTTATAATAACACGTGAGGCGTAAACTTTTTCTCAGTGTAGGGTGGAGATTGAAACTGAAAAGAAGTTTAAAATCTTCCTCTTCCTGCATTTCTGGTTCGTTTCGGTCACCAAAATATGCTTTCAAAATTCTATTATAAAACAGTAATGGGTGTTCATCCTTCTCCTGCAAGATGTGCTTTGCAGCTAGGCATCCACCATGCTTAGTGGAAGTTTCTGCCATTTCGGACTGTGTTACGACCGGTGAGGATCAAAACACATTTAAAGGACGCAGGACACAAAGAACAGGTTTCAACAGAAGTTTATTAACTAAACTAAAGTCTTTGGCAGCAGTGGAACCACCACCGGCTTCTCCTGGCCTCCCACGTCACAAAAAAAAAAGAAAGTTCAACTAAGAGATGGGTTGGGGGAAAGCGGCCAAAATCAAAATAAGGCTGCCCAACAGAGCCAACTCCTATAGAGCCGTTGAACCCTGTTGGACAGCGGGCTAACTGCACCAAAACTCTAGGCCTAATAGAAGGAACTAAAGCGAAAACAGGACTACCGCTTTACCCCAACCAGAAAGTTATAAAAATAAATGTATGCTAAGAAAAAAGAGACAAAAACAAGGAACATGAGCCCACACAGCTGTCTCCAGAAGACAGCTCTCCTGAGCCCTGAGCCCAGAACCCTCAACAGCTCAGGCCCTTCTCTAGTTAGAGCCCAGACGTTTCTCTAAACGAGAGAACCAGAGCACCTTAGAGCTCAGACCAACACTCTCAAAAGATGAGAGCACCAACGACCTCTCTAAACGAGAGAACCAGAGCACCTTAGAGCTCCAACCAACACTCTCAAAAGATGAGAGTACCAACGACCTCTTCTAATCTGAAAGAGATCACTACAACCAGGGAGGGTGGAGGAAACTCCCAGTTCTACAAACAAACATCTGCAGGTTCATCTGATGAATGTTAAAACAACAATAAGTACACAGCAGGCTTAATCTACCAACCTGTACTCTCAAACGTCCTCTAACAATCCAAACCTCCACACCGTTCTGGCTTTTGCTCCCAGCTTATAAAAGGGAGAGAGTCAGCAGGTGTTTGCAGCTCAGCTAATCAAACCTGATCAGCCGAGTAAAAAAAAAAGGTGCAACAGGAGGCTGCAGACTTCAGGTGACCTAAACATAATGGGAGGTTAAAAAAATTCATTAAATCCCTTCAGGATACATAACAGACTGTCCTGTTCGATGTGCAAGAGAAGCAGATCCTTCGTTTGGGGGTACCTGCTGGGACCGCCCATTGTTCAATGGATATAGGAACCCATACTTAATAATTTTTTTAAGTTTACCTGATTTTTGAAAGACATTGGGCCTCATGCATGAACATGTTCGTATTTTTATCCTAAATTTCTCTTACTTTTGTTCGTACGAACATGCCACGTCAGATTCAACAAACTCTTCTATCCTCAGGAAAAGTGTGTAAATGAGCTGCGTACGTATGATGAATTCCACCTGTTCTATCCACCTGCGCGTGCACGCGGAGAGGTTATTTACATAATTCCCACCCCTCAAAACACCATATAAGGCTACGTTTCCTGCCTCAGAGAGCAGGAAGTGTCCGTTCATACAAATGACAGCGGAAAGTAAAAAGGATAACTTTACTGGTGCGGAGATTGAAGTTCTGCTCTCCGAGATCGAGAAAAGAAAATCTGTCCTTTTTAGCAGCGTCACTCATGGGATAAGGGACCAGCTAAAGCCAAAGAATGTTTGTTTATAATAAATGTGGACCTTAAAATATACACACGTCCTGGTGGCTCACTGGGTAACGCAGTGCGCCGTTAGCTGCTCCTAACCTTATCTAGACCTCGTGGGTTCGATTCCCACAAGGTATGACTATTTTTTTTCTTTCTTTAGATTATTTATTCATTCCAGATTAAAAAAACTTTATGCTTTATTTCTTGTTGTATTGTAAATAGTTTTCTTGTGTTTTTTAAATCTGGAATGAATTAAAAGAAGAAAAAAAACGTTGTCCCATGTGGGAATTGAACCCATAAGGTTCGGAACTACGAGCCAACGCTCATCTCACTGAGCTATCGGAGCTCTATGACTGCAACAGGAGGAGGTCAAGGTAAAGTCTGCGTTACCGAGACAAATTAAACTTAAATTAATTCATAATTTAAGTTGGTTTTAGTTTGAGATCTTCATATCAATATTGTAGTGTTAGAAAACGGCATTGATAACAAATTGATTTTAATTTAAAGGGGACCTCAGATGCATTTTTTATTTTTTATGGTATTTCTGTGGGATATCCAGACCCTATTCCTTCAATTTAATGCACAAAATAATTATTAGATAATCAATTATACCCTTTTTAATTCTGCCATTTTTAACTTTCGTTTTGAACGACCGGTTTCTGATAGAAGTTCTGAAGTCCACGCCCTTCAAAGATCTGTTTACGCCCTCTGTAACAGCCAGTATCTGTAATGTGTTGTTGTTTTAAAATTAGCTCTTTTTTATTACTCATTTGACTTACTGTTAGTGCTAGCTTAAGATAACTTAAGGGCGAGATACACTCGAGCGTCCTCACGATACGCCTATACGCAGCGTACGTACGCTGTGGCAAAAGCGTAGCCCCGCGTAGCCCCTCAGGGCAAGTACGCGCAAAAGTATTTTTTTACTACGCATACGCGATGCGCATACGCGATGCGCGGTGTCTGACCTAAACTTCCCCGGCGCCGGACTGTTTTGTATGTTACACAAATTAAATAAATTCCTCTTTTTTATCGCTGATCGGGCCTTTTCTTTTGTTTTTTTGCCTAAAGTCAAGTAACCGCTTCTTCCTCCGTTCACTCGATGAATGAAATGAATGAATTCAGGTCCTACCTGGGTGCGCGATGTTTTATATATTCCCTGGTGGGCTGTGGGCTGCAGGAAAAGCACTCCCTGTTATTATTTTTATTTCTGAGAGAACTTTTTATAACATATATAGTAGAAAGACCGTATCAGAACACCGCAGAAGTCTGAGCGAGCTGCTCATGATAGGTTTCACTTTGAGCTGACTGAAATCTGTCAATCATTTCAGTAGGCGTGTCAAAGTGACCAATCAGCGAGCTCAGTTGAGTCCCCTTCGTGCTCAGCTGCTCATATTACAACAAGGAGAACGCGAGCGTTTGAAAGCTGATAGTTTCTGAAAGTATAGAAGCGAAAACATACGCACAAAATATGCGCGCATACGCACGTATACGGAGTCTGCTTCAGTGTATCTCGGCCTTTACCGAAACCCGTCTGAGCGCACCGCAAGTTGCTGCTCCTTGTAGCATTAGACCTCCCGAATCCGATGCTAATGTTAGCTTGTTCCTCTTCCGGTGTTTGCCAGCTCCGCTCGTTGCACGCGGCGATTTTGGGAGTTATCGCTGTTCCAGTCAAGACAACACAAAGTTCACCAAGTGTCTCCCGTAAATTAATCCATAAGGAGAAGGTCCTCGCTGCTGTGAGGCTGCTGGGACGCTGCAACGAGGCTGTACAATTGAAGCTCCGCTCCATCCGCCAGAAGCAGTGTCCCGTTGCCGCCGGTCCCTATGCCGGGAGTCCGCTCGTTTAATTTTTGCCGGCTGCGCGTTGGGAGCGATCGCAAATACACTAAAAATTGAACTAAAACATAAAAATAACAATTATACTTTATTTATAAAGCCATTTAAAAAAACCACAGCTGCAACAAAGTGCTGTACACATGAAATTAAGAACATATAAACAAAAGATGAGATGAAATCATGAAAAACAACAGTCATGTGTTTAATACAGAAGTGGGTTGAGCCTAACCAGGGGTTGCTAGGTGAGGGGCTGGACTCAGGTTTGAGGTGATTGGCTACGGCTTGTGACGTCAATAACTGCAGGAAGTGTGAATCCAGGTGTATTTATCAAAAATAAATAAATCTACTTAGAGTAAATAAACCACTGGGTGCATTTTTTTGGCACAAGGACTGTTTTTTTATGAAGTAAATACCCAAAGTTGAGTAAAAAAACATTAAAAAGTGAATTTTGCATCTGTGGTCCCCTTTAAATATTTTAATCCGTTAGTGTAAGAATGTGGCTCCCTCTGGTGGTCTGTCTTGCATGTTGTCTGTCTCAGGTTTGTGTGTCGTCTCATTCTCAGGTGTTTATGATTATAGGTAATTAGTCTGTGTATATTAGTTTGCATTTGTGTGCATGTCTTTGTCGGGTCATCCAATCTTCCTACCCTGGTGTGTCGTGTCTTTTGCAGCTCCTTGGTTTTTGTGAGTACAACTCCTCCTGTTGAAGTTTTTGTATTAAGCCACAGTTGAGCTCTTGAGTTTTTGTTATTAAAGCTTTTTCGACTTTTTACCTCGTGTCTCTGAGTGTCCGTCTGCACTACTGGACTCACCCTCTCCCACACCACGCTGGATCATAACAGTAAGTCATTATTACATTTAAAATTATAATTCTAATTCAAACAGAATAACCTATTGTCAAAAATAATTATGGTGCGTGATTTCTTTGGACTCAAAATATTTTCTGAATAACGAAATATGAAAGTTATTAGTGAAGAAAATCCGTCTGGATAACAGCAGACTGACTGCTCGTAAAATATACGACAGGTCTGGACCACTCGTAAATTTTGTTTGTATCTGAAAAAAATCTTAGGATACGAAAACATTGTTGAATGCCACAAATGCTCCTAAATCACTCGTACGCACAGTTTAAGAACAAATCTGTGCGTACGAACAGTTCTTGCATGAGGCCCATTCTCTGCAGTTGATAGCCACCACGCTTTGAGACAGATTCTCTCTCCGTGCGAGGTGCCGGGGTAGCAGGTCCTTGGCTTGGGGGTTCTTGTTGGGACTCTCTGTTGTATGAGTCAACTAGAAACCCATACTTTCTAAATCTTGGACGCGCACCTTTTTGAACTTCCATCTTTGTTTTGATTTTTGTGAAAAATCAATAAGAGGGTTCTGTATCTTAATGTGTGCGGATAAATCTTTACTTTTAATGTAGCAGTGAGTCAATCAAACTAACTAGCTTTCTGGCTTAAGTGTTTCACTGTGAAATAAGTATTTTTATCCATATGTACCTTCTTTCAGGTTTTACCCTCAATGAATGGTAAAGTTAAATGCACTCTTTCAGTGTTAACTTTAAATAGAACTTATTTTTTTAACAACAGTTAACTAACCCAAGCATGATTTTCGTTTTATTTACTCAAACGCTTTTTAAAAGATTCGAAATAAATGCAATATTTACACCAAAATGTTCCCAGGATGCTGTTTCATCATGCCTTAAAAGAATGTTTTTCAGTTTCAGTGAAACTATTTGACTGTATTTGACAGTTAGCAGGAGTGAAAAAGGTCTGTTAGTTATTTTAAATGTTTTTTTATTTGGAGTTTGGTTGTGCACAGCATAACATTAAAGATGTTATTCTAAATAAAAATCAGTGATTCTTATTAATGTGTTGTCCTGTGACATTTCCAAATTTGTTCTGTTATCTTTGTTTTTATTTTTTGTGAAAAATCAAGTCAAAAGATGCTTTCTGTTTATTTCAAACTTTTATTTAAAATAAACTGGAGTGCACAGAATAACTTTAAAAGATGTTGTTTTAAATTAAATGTAGAGGTTTTAGCATCTATTCTGTGTAAATGTTGTGCTATATGCTTTATCCAGCAGTGATGTTCAAAGCTTACTTTTATCACAAAGTGACTGTAATTACTCTTCCTGGCCGCTAGGGATGCTCTAGGCTCTAATGGTACGTCCTGACCAAACGCGTTTTCAACGGCAAAAAGGCTCGTCACGCACGCAAGTGGACGCACTGGACCCAGTTGTGTCCTGACCAGAACGAGAAGCTGCGGCGGCGGGGGGTGTGGGAGGAGCTTACCGGTACAACGAGTTCCTCACTGCACTCTGCCAGTCTCTGTAGAGAGCAGACTTGACTGGTCGTGAAGGAGTTGTCGCGAACACACAGATTTCTCTTCCATAGTCCATGACTCCGCGGGTTTTTTCTGTGTCCCAATACGTCACATAGTGCGCGCGCCCCCTCGTTTCCGCGTCACATAGGGACTCTCCCCCTCTCTCCTCCCCCCCGACTCTCCCTGATCAACCAGAGTTGAACGGCGTTTGAACGTTTGAACGGCGAAAACTTCAGCAATGATCAACGCGTGCTTGGAGGCTGAAGCGGGTTCACGTGCACGGAAAACGCTTTTCCAGCACGCTCAACACGCACGTCACGTGACGCCCGACGCCAAGACGTGGCTGGAGGTGCGTCCCCCATTGACTTTGCATGTAAACTGGACGTTCCTGCCGTTGAAAACGCGTTTGGTCAGGACGTACCATTAGGCCTTGTTGACTACTGCTAATTCCGTTTGCTTTAGCTTCAAACTAAAACTAAGTCAACTTTGGAATAAGTTTTAAGCCAGGACGTGATAATAGCTTGAAATCGGATTTTGTCAAGAGACAAATCGCTGTGTTCAACACTTTTGAAACAGGTTCTTTGAATTTTTTAATTTAAAATTTTTTCGATCGTTTTTCACATCCGGGTTACGTCAACGAAAGTTGACGTGTTGTTCCAGATGGTGCGTTCACGGACCTTTACGTACAGTCGGACTTGGTGATCGACCGGACCTTTTAATCGCTCCAAACACTTTTAGAATATCACAAAACGTCGCGATTAAGCAGTTTCTGAAAATATTCTATGCATAGGAACGAAACAAGCTAGATAATCCAATAGAACTGTGTGCACAAAATGGAATCTGACGAACAGCAGCAAACCAAAACTTCTTATCTTCAGCCACATCAGGTAATATTAGCGCTAGCTTTTCACCAACTTTCGGACTCTTTCCAACTTGATAAACGCTTATAACACCACAGAAAATACTTTTAACGTATCGATCCACATCTAAACAGGTACCTGAGTCCCTTCTCAGTAAGGACAGCACTTTAACTGTTGAACACAACGGACTCTTCGGAACTGTCTGAGGTTCGGTCCGGTCCACTTCGCTGAACAAAAAAGGTAACACCACCCACTATTTGTCAACTTTTCAAACAGCAATATTGTAGTAATACAGCACTCTCATGTCCGTTACTGGATTTAAACCTCTTCACATCTCTCTGAAACTCTGAGTGTTACACTTTTCTTGAGCTCTGAAGAAGACAAGTGGACACTATTTTGTTACAATTATTTTGAATTAATGGACACCAATCAATCAGAAAGAACTTTCTTTTAATGTGTGTTAATTCAGAATTGATCAACAGTATATTTTTGTCATTTAATGATGATCTGGTATTAACATGAGGGTCACTCTCATGCTGTTATTCTGCAGTACAGGATGCTTTAATATATCATGGCACAGTTCAGGGTAAAACTGTTAACTTCCTTCTCTGCTTTGTCTGTCAGTTAGCCATAATATTCTCTGTACGAACAAGCTCCATCTGGCCACGGGCCTAAACAATATGTAAGTGTACTTCAGAGATCTTCTGACTATGGGAACTGAAAAATTTACTTTACATTTACTTTCTAAAACAACCAATGAGCAGGAAGTATTTGACTAAGTCACACCCCCTTCTTAAAGGGACACTTCCTGTAGACTCGTTAGTGTGAAAGAGAGAACTGATCTGAACAACTTGGTTCTCCTCTGGAAAATGGTTGAACGTTGTGGTCATTTTGTCAATTAGACCTTCGTTCTCAACCAGAGTTACGGCATAGCTCAGCTGTAACTCACTCACCTTTTCTGAAAGAATTTGTTTTCTGAAAGTTTTATTTTGAAGCTCAGTCAGGACGTTGACCTTGTTCCTGCCGGGAAAGGTGCACTTCTGCTCGTTGAATCAGCACACTGTTTCAACTGGACGTCAACTGGACAACACCGTCCGTTAAGTGTCCACAAAACTTCTAAGCTCTTATCTCCAGAGACGTATCGTCACCAGGTAAAGAGTCGTAGATTGTATGCTGAACGCGTGGGAAGTCCAGCCGGACTTGTTTGGGAAAAGTGTCACCCTGTCTTATTTCAAAATAATTAACTTCTGTTAAACTTAGCTTTCATTTCCACTCCTTCCTCCTTATTCTTATTGTTCTTAAGCCAGTAAACTTTTAAGTAAATATGCCAACAGGGAGTTAGACTCTAACTGTCTGTTTGTTTTCAATTTGAATTTTTGTCTACAGTAGTTATTAAATCAGAGCTAATCTCGATATAAATGTTTAATGTACTTTTGTGATTGTCTCAATAAAAGGTCTATCTTTTGGTGGATCAACATAAGTTGACGTCTCTCGTGAAATTACATTTTGTCTAGTCACATCAAAGCAATTTAATCCGGAAAAAAGTGAACTCGCGAATGAATTTGGGTCAGATCAAATCTGCTCCAATTTCTTCTGGAATATTGTACTGGTTAGCAAACTGACAAGTATTATATCCCGTACATATTGATGACACATTTAAGTGTTTATCTCTTACAATATGCACCTTGGTTCTGCTCTAAAATGTGAAAACGGCACACAACAGCAATCTGCAGATGTAATAAAAACAGGAAGAGCTTCTGAGGGTGACACGGAGGTCATCCACAGTGAAAAACTGCACTTGTAGCTATGACACGTCATCAACGTCTCAAACAGAGTGACAATTTCTTCAGCAGCAACTTCACAAGACGTTTAAAAATTGAACAAACAATAGACCCAACCTTAAAATGAGACAGACAATGCAATTTTTAGCAACTTCCGTTAACTTTTCCAGCCAAAACTATCTTTCAGAGTTTAAAATTGGATAAAAGTTATGCTAACATGCCATAACAATAGACTACAAATCAATTTAAATCCTTTTTAAAGACCTTTACGAGCCACCATATTTCTCAGCTACAAGTGACATTAACCAGCAGTTTCCTGCAGCTTGACACACTTTTCTAGCCAAAAAAACTACCATTTTCAGAGTCTAAAAACTTGGACAAAATTATGCCAACATTCAAAGTACAGAAATATTAAATATTAATCTTTCAGAGACACGTACGAAGGCCACCATTATGTAGAGATATTGCACCGGTCAGTTTTACTGACTACAATATTCCAGATGAAAAATTGAGTAGATTTTTATCTGACACAACTTACCATCAATATTAGAACGAGTTCTCTCTTTTTAGATTAATATAAATAATTCTGTGCCTTGGAGGTTTCTTTCATTCAACCTTTATTTAGTCAGGTAAATCTTTTGAACCTCATGGGCTCATTTACGAAAGTGACCTGCTAAAACTAAAGAACAATGAACAGCAGTGGTAGAATTTCCTTAAACAATAAACAAACAAACAATAAACAATAGAAAACAAAAGAGAGAAAAAAAACAATTTTTTTTTTAACAAAGTATCAAAAAACTAGCAAAACATTATAAGGTAGACGTATAAAATCAAAGACAGGAACAAATCTGCATTGGTTTTTGCCAGGATTCCAACAGATTCTGAAAACCATTTAGAGAAGTCAAGGTCGAGAGCTTCAGATCTTTTTGTAAGATATTCCATGAAGCAGGAGCGGAGTAGGAGAAGGCCCTTTTTCCAAGTTCAGTCCTCACTGACGGAACACTGCAGGTAATCATGTCCTGAGAGCGCACACTGTAGCTGCACTCACAAAGACATGTAGGAGGAGATGTATGAGGGCAGCAGACCAAGAAGTGATTTAAAGATGAAAATGTACCAGTGGAAGAGTCTGCGTGAGGTTAATGATGTCCAGTTAACCAGTGAATACAGGGTGCAGTGGTGGGTACGATAATCACAACCAGTTATGAATCTTAGTGCACCATGATAGACAACATCCAACATCCGCAGGGTGCTTGTAGGAGCATTCATGTAGAGAATGTCACCGTAATCAATGGAGGGAAGGAAAGTCACAGACACAAGGCGTTTCCTAACATTCAGTGATAGACATGATCTGTTTCTGAAAAAGAAACCCAGTTTAACTTTCAGTTTCTTCACTAAGTGAGAATGTAAAGACATGAAACGTCAATTTATGAACTGAATCATTTAATTAACAAATCATTAAATTACATCACACATTTGTACATGTTTGGTTCGATCGAATTTCCTATAACTAACTGTTCACAGATTCAGAATTTAGATACAACAGACAAGTAAAATATTTTATATTAACCTTTCTGTTAGCACAAACAAAGTTTACGGGCTTAGGAGATAAAGAAAAGTTTTAGGAGGAAGATGGAGTAAAAGAGGGGGTGAACTATCTTGAATGTTGATAACCAGAATATGACACGTTCTCCGTGCGGTCTCCAGCTGGACGTATCCATGTGTAAACAATCAGCGACTTTACCTTTGGCGGTCTGCAAAGAGCGATCTGGTCCTTGAAGTCCGATGAGGTCAGTCAGTTTGCCTTGCAGCTTCTCACGTCCTCCTTTGACCCACTGAAGTAACGTACTCTGGTTGATGTTTCAAGATGAAAAATTCCTTGAAGGAATTTCAATCAAATAGAGCTTAGAGCTCACAAACGGACTCATAGCCAGCAAGTGCTATGAAGTCCCAACTGAATGACGTGTCATTGGTGTTTAGACAGATGTCAAACAGTTCTTAGATGGAAGACTCACATCCTAGTTTCATCTGCAAACTAAAGGAAAAAGAACTCTTTTAAGGCTGATTTGATCCAGAAAACATGGCTCTTACTGATTTGCCGAATGGCATCAGAAGAGAAGAAAGTGAGTGACATCAGATGATGTCAGGAGATTGAAATTAGGTCAAAAGATTAGTTCAGAAGATGTTAGAGCCAGCTTTGATGATAAAACTGTCTTAACACTTTACACACAATATTGTTGGTTTGATTAAAAACGTCATTAAAGCATCACATATGGAAAATATTAATGATAATAGCAAAAACAGATATTATTCATCTGGATTATCAAATAGGACAAAAACAAGAAGTCTCTGGGTGTAGATATTGTCCTGAGCTCAAACTAAAATGAGATAAA
>JBBPBX010056451.1:0-22761 GCA_038048925.1 Garcialebias charrua
AGTCACAGAAGCTAAAATGCCACTGGTCACCAGCCCTGGAGGTGAAGTCCACTGTGTAGGCAGGTTTATGGCCACAAGTCAGTTTAAAGGACAGAAATACAGATTCTGGGTCACAGTCATAAAGGGACCCTATGCTCATAACCTGTTGGGAGGTAGTGTAGCTAGGAAGATGGGTTTAGTCAGGAGAATTAATAATATTAATACAGACCTCTTAGAGGATGTTTTTGGAGAAATAGGCCTGCTAAAATGCGACCCGGTAAAAATAGAACTGAGAGCAGATGCAGAGCCCTACAGCCTGACAACGCCACGACGTGTCCCATTTCCTCTCCTTTCTAAGGTTGAGGCAGAACTGAAAAGAATGCTAGATTTGGGCGTCATAGAAGAGGTTACTGAGCCTACTGATTGGTGCGCCCCAATGGTTCCTGTTGAAAAGAAAAACAGTGGCCAAGTAAGAATTTGTGTGGATCTAAAACGCTTAAACAAAGCAGTGAAAAGAGAGCGTTATATTTTACCAACTTTGGAGGACATTGCCCCAAAGCTGGCAGGAGCTAAGGTGTTTTCAACCTTAGACGCGTCATGTGGTTTCTGGCAGATCCCTCTGGATGCAGAGAGCAGAAAACTGACAACATTTATAACCCCCAGTGGTAGATTCTGTTATAAGCGGTTACCTTTTGGTATCACGTCAGCCCCAGAAATCTTTCAAAGACAGTTGTCCACACTGTTAAGTGACCATGAAGGTGTTGTCGTAGTCATGGACGACATCCTTGTTTATGGACAGACTAAAGAGGAACATGACAACCACCTGAATGCAGTTTTGAAAACCATCAAAAACAGCGGCTTGAAGCTGAACAAAGCAAAGTGTCATTTCAGCAAAGCAGAAACTCGTTACTTTGGGCACATCATCAGCGGTGAAGGAATAAAACCAGACCCGACGAAAGTGGAAGCCATCACAAAGATGCAGAGTCCCACAAATGTGGAGGAGCTCCGTCAGGTCCTGGGCCTGATTAACTATGTGGGGAGATTCCTGCCAGACCTCTCCACCAAGCTACACCCGATCACCAGTCTGCTACGACGAGAGAACAAGTGGGTATGGGACGACACACAAGAACAGGCGTTTAAAGCTGTTAAAGCCATGTTGGTGTCAGCTCCAGCTCTTGCATATTATGATGCAAGTAGAAAAACTGTTATCAGCGCAGATGCAAGCAGCTACGGCTTAGGAGCAGCTCTACTACAAGAACACGAGGATGGATTAAAGCCCGTGGCATTCTGCTCCCGCACGCTGTCTGATGCTGAGAGAAGATACTCTCAAATCGAAAAGGAGTGTTTAGCAGGTGTGTGGGCGTGTGAGCGATTTGCACGCTACGTTCAAGGAATGGACAGTTTCGTTCTGCAAACAGACCACAAACCACTTGTACCACTCATAAACACTTATGACCTGGACAAAGCCCCTCCAAGGTGCCAGAGACTCCTGATGCGGCTTTTAAGATTCAACGTGGAAGCAGAGCACGTTCCAGGCAAACAGTTGGTAGTAGCCGACACCCTATCCAGGAGGCCACAGAGACATGAGAGTGATGAGACTACAGATCACATTGTACATGTTGAATCAGTTATGGTGAATGCACTAGTCTCATCCCAAAGACTCTCAAGGATCCGTGAGGCAACTCAGCACGATCACGAACTGCAGCAGATTATAAAGTTCATCAGGAACGGATGGCCGCCAAGAACAGCGATGAACTCATCTCTTCATCGTTACCATTCAGCACGAGCACATCTCTCAGAAGCTGATGGTTTGGTGTTATTCGAGGACCGGCTGGTCATTCCTTCTGCGCAGAGAGCTGAGGTGCTGTCAGAGATACACAAAGGACATCAAGGACTAACACGGTGCCGGGCACGCGCCAGGATGGCAGTGTGGTGGCCGGGCATCAGTGCTGAGATTAAACAGACTGTGTCAACATGTAAATTCTGCATTGAACACAAACCAACACAGAGGCACGAACCTCTCCTGACTTCTACTCTACCAGGGGGCCCCTGGCAGCGCATAGCAGCAGATCTGTGCGAGCATGAGAGTAAGAATTATCTCATTGTAACGGACTATTATTCCAGAGACATTGAAATAGTTCGTTTGTCTTCCACATCGAGTCGTGAAGTCATAAGTCGACTCAAGAGCATGTTCGTGAGGTGGGGAATTCCACTGGAACTGGTGAGTGATAATGCAACTCAATTTACATCCAGTGACTTCCAGGACTTTTCCAGAGAGTATGGATTTGTGCACGCAACTTCCAGCCCCCACTACCCTCAGGCGAACGGTGCTGCCGAACGAGCGGTTCAGACTGCAAAGAACATTTTGAAGCAGCCTGACCCCCATCTGGCCCTGATGTGCTACAGAGCAACACCTAGTGCTGCTACAGGTGTGAGCCCTGCACTACTGATGACGGGAAGAGAAATCAGAACCACACTTCCAGTGTTGGAGAGCAAGTTGAAAGCTGCTCCAGTGGACAGACATGAGATTCAACAAAAGGACAGACAGACAAAGGAAACCTACAGGTTCTTCCACGATCGCCATCATTCTGCACAACCACTTCCTGCACTACAACCGGGACAGGACGTCAGGATAAAACTGGATGGTGAAAAGAGTTGGAAAACCCCAGCAAAGGTCATCGGCAAATGCCATGAGCCAAGGTCGTATATGGTGGAAACGGAGAATGGAGCTGTATTAAGACGGAACCGGAGACATCTGCAAGCTGTCCCACTTCCCACAGATCAACCAGATCAGCTACAACCACCTGATTCTCCAGTGACACTGAACAGTAGCTTTCCACCTGAAGACAGTGCTGATCCTGCGACCAGAACTCCTGACCAGAGACACATGGGTCCAGAGGTGGAGCGCTCAACTCCAGAAGGTTCACAGGTGACTTCCAGGGGAAGGGTAATCAGAATCCCTCTAAGGTACCGAGACACTTAATGACTAAAAAAAAAAGGATAAAGTGAAGTTGACCTGTGTAGTTTGTATGTATAAGTGTGAAACATAGACCTGTGTAGTTTGTAGATAAGTGTGAAACATAGAGTTCTGAGGTGTGGGTAAATAGTAACTGGGAAAATATTTAGTTGTTCACCGAATTAATAGGAACAACAACTATCGAGGGCAGAATAATCCCTACGTTGCTGTGGACCGAGGGCAGTCGACCCCAACGTCCTAGTGTTCGGATGTTATATACAGGGTAGTTTAGAAACATGTGTGTTTCCTGCTAAAAGGGGGAGATGTGGTGATATGTCCTAGTTGGGTTGCCGTAGCTAGTATAGACTGAGCATGCGCAGTGTGTGTGTTTAGTTGTGAACTGAGCCTGACGAGACGTTAACATGTCGTGCTATTAGCAGTTCAATAAAGCTGAGTTCGCCAAGCTACCTCGTGAGTCCACCGCCCGTTCTTCACAGAAGCAGCCGTTCATGACAAGTTTGAAACTTGATAAATCCCCCGGCCCTGATGGCCTCCATCCATCCATTTTCTTCCGCTTATCCGGGGTCGGGTCGCGGGGGTAGCAGCCTAAGTAGGGAGGCCCAGACTTCCCTCTCCCCAGCCACTTGGAGCAGCTCCTCTGGGGGAATCCCAAGGCGTTCCCAGGCCAGCCGAGAAACATAGTCCCTCCAGCGTATCCTGGGTCTTCCTCTGGGTCTCCTCCCGGTGGGACATGCCCGGAACACCTCACCAGGGAGGCGTCCAGGAGGCATCCTAACCAGATGCCCGAGCCACCTCAACTGGCTCCTCTCGATGTGGAGAAGCAGCGGCTCTACTCCGAGTCCCTCCCCTGATGGCCTTACTGCTAATTTCTATAGACATTTTTGGGACTGTCTCAGATAATTTATATTCCAGGTCTTTCAAGAGACCATAGATAATAACTCTCTTCCACATAGCATGAAGCAGGGAATCATCACACTTATTCCAAAACCAGAAAAAGACAGAAAAGTTCTAGACAACTACCGCCCAATCACCCTCTTAAGCTGTGACTACAAATTATTAACATATATATACACAAATAGATTGAAAACTGGTCTTAAGGATGTAATCTCTGAAACTCAAACAGGTTTTATGTCTAAAAGATCAATTCACGACAACATTAGACTCGTCCAAGATTTACTTGAATACAATGATCTGATTGAGGACAAAGGCTTCATTCTTTTTTTAGACTTCTACAAAGCCTTTGACATGCTGGAGCATCAGTTTCTATTCAGAGTCTGATGCCTAGTACCCACTGCCCCCTTTGTCGAGCGGCCGAAGCGGCCGGTTTACATTCAAAGTCTATGGAGGAGACGCGTGGAGTCACGGCGAACAAGGAAGCGGCGAGATTCGAGTGATCGAAGCGGCGCGGGGGCAGCCTCTACACGCACGCGCGCGTCGCCGTCGAGCCGCCGACGTCCCAAATGTTGATCTCTGGCGGCTCGACGCATCCGGCAAACAGTCGGGAGAGCCTCGCTATCTGATTACACAACCACAACGGGACTTTTTTCGGACTTTTTAAACTCACCGGATCGAGCCTCCAGGAATTGGAACCAAACTCCGGTAAGAAACGTGGCATTTTTACAGTTGCTGCTGACAGGCTGCTGTCCTCTCCAGTGTAGATCACCCCAAACATAAAAAAAAGTTTTAATCTCATCGAAGACCGTCGGAGGTGCAGTTAAAACAACAACTGAACCCGGAAAACAAGCCAGAGACCCCTCCCTCTGCTACCCCCTAGTGTACGTCATCAGACGGTGTTCAGTGGTTCAGTGGGACCGTGACCAGCGGCCAAAAGGGGACGGCAGGCGCGTTTCGAGTTGTGCAGTGGGTAACCGGCATTACACTTATTTGGCTTTGGGTCAAATTTTTGTAAAATCATTGAAAGCTTTTATAATGACACTACAAGCTCGGTTGCTCTTCAACATGGCACCTCTCCTCGTTTTGCCATTAATAGAGGAGTAAAACAGGGCTGCAATATTTCTCCATTCCTCTTTATCTTGGCTGTTGAAGTGTTGGCTATCTTCATAAAAAACTCAAACATTCCAAAATTGAACATTTTTGATGACCAAATTATAATCAGCCAACTAGCTGACGACACCACAATCTTTTTGAAGAATCTAGATCAAACTCCTAAAATCATTGAATTAATTAATACATTTTCAAAAGCATCAGGTCTAACTTTGAATCTACAGAAATGTGAACTGATGGCGATTCATAACACTAATCTAACAGAAGCATATGGTATTCCCATCAAATCCTCAGTGAAATATCTTGGAATGGTAATAACTAAAGATACTAAACTCAGTGATACTCTTAACATAGAGAATAAAATCCAGAACTGCAAATCTCAGTTAAACGGATGGAATCAAAGAGATCTAACGCTATTCGGGAGAACCTACCTAACTAAAATGGAATCACTGTCTCGTTGTATTTATCCGGCTTATTCGATGGCCATTCCTAATAAATATATTAAAGCCATAAATCAACTAAACTTCAACTTCATCTGGAAAAATCGAGCCCACTACTTAAAAAAAGCAAACATGGTAAAAGATTTTAAAGATGGTGGTTTACAAACAATTGACTTTGAATGTTTAAATAACCCTCAGCACTGGCTCTCCTCAAGGATGTGTGCTGAGCCCCCTTCTGTTCACTCTGCTCACATATGATTGTACAGCCACACATCCAGGCTGTCATATTGTTAAGTTTGCAGATGATACAGCGGTGGTGGGATGCATCACAAACAATGATGAGTCCAGCTACAGACAGGAGGTGGAACACCTGGAGAGCTGGTGCAAAGAGAATAATCTTCACATGAATGTGAAGAAGACAAAGGAGATGATTGTGGACTTCAGAAGGAACAAACACACCCACGCCCCACTGAAAATAGGTGGATCTGCAGTGGAAGTGGTCTCCAGCTACAAATACTTGGGTGTACACATGAATGATAACCTCAGCTGGAGCAACAACACCACCAGCCTGATCAAGAAAGGTCATCAGAGACTCTACTTCCTCAGACGGCTGAGACGAGCTGGTCTGAGCAGCCCAGTCCTCACCTCCTTCTACAGGTGTGCAGTGGAGAGCATCCTGTGCTCCAGCATCAACGTGTGGCATGGAGGCTGCACAGTTGAAGAGAGGAAAGCTCTACAGAGAGTGGTGAAGGCTGCACAGAAGTCTGTCGGAGTCAGTCTCCCCACCATCACAGACATTTACACCTCCAGATGCAGGAAAAGAGCCACCTGCATCATGAAAGACCTCACTCACCCAGCACACTCACTCTTTGCCCCACTCCCCTCAGGACGGAGGTTGAGGAGCATCAAATGTAGAACCACTAGACTGAGGAACAGCTTCTACCCTGAGGCTGTTAGACTCATGAATAAATAAAAATAAAATAAAAATAAACACTGCAAAATATCACATCATGCTGATGCTGATCTGTTTTCTTGTTGCTGTGTTCATCTGTGTTCATCTGTGACCATCTGCTCATACAAACTCATGTTCGTGCTGCTGTTTATTCCCACTATATTAGGCTTAGTGTATTACTAGTTGATGTTTTTCTTAGTTAATTCTAGATGTTATTACTGTTTTTCTCTTGCATTTGTTGTTGGATGTAACTGGGACCCCGTGTACATAATCTCGTTTTCATCACATGTACCACATGCGGTGCAAATGACAATAAAGACTCTCTGACTCTGACTCTGACTTCAATGCTGTCTTAAAAATAAACTGGCTGAAATCTTTTTTAATGAATGGAAATAGTATAACTCCCTGTGAAGCTAGCTGACTTTCACAAGCAGGTGTTGTTATGTTGGAAACTCATGTACTCACACAATTTTACTCCCCACCAAACTCCGATCTGGAATAATAGATATGTACTACACAGAAGTAAATCTCTGTATTTGGATCACTGGATGGAAAAAGGTATTTGGTCCATAAAACATCTTCTAAAGGACAATGGAAGCTGGTTGTCTTATGAAGATTTCTGTGCACTATATAATTTGAACTGCTCATTCTCTCAGTTTAACACTGTTATAAACTCTATCCCTACTGCAGTCAAATGTATGGTCCAAAATATAAGCACTGAAACAGCTAACCTCCACTTACCTACACCTCAAATAAATGGAGTTAACCTTTTGGATAAAAGTAACTCTAACAAAAGGTTACGTCGACATCTAAACGACATTATATTTCCTGTACGTCCAAACAGAAACTCCATCCTGAGTTTGTTTTCTGACTCTGAAGTCAATAAGTGGAGAACTGCTTACCTTAAATACCCCTTAAGTCCTAAAGCTAAAGAAATACATTTTAAAATTCTCAATAACATTTTTCCATCCAGAGAACTATTAAGACAGAGATTTAATTTCGATGCTAACAACTGTACTTTTTGTGACAATGATATTGAAACAACAGACCATCTCTTCTTCTACTGTGTACATACTGAATCTTTCTGGAAAAACTTTCAGGCCTGGTTCTCAACTAAACATCTCCTTCCCCATCCTCTAAAAAGAGAGGATGTAATATTTGGAACCACCCTCAGAGACAGAAGAGCTGACCTCATAATGAACAACCTGCTGATCCTCGCTAAATACTTCATCCATTCTTGTAAATGGGGAAACAGAAAACCTGACTTTTCAACCTTTCAACGCCAGCTGATGGACAACCACCTAAAAACATTAAAACTGATGAAAAGCAAGATGAGTTTACAGCTTCTCAATGCTTGTGAAGAACTGAACTTTATTTAATAATTAGAGCCCCTTCTGTGTATGTTTTTATTTTTTATTTATTTTTATTTATTGTCTTTTCTTTCTTAAACATGTCATATTATTTTCTCTCAATTTTTCTTATGTGTGCCTCGTACTTGCAAAACACTTTATTTCTGTTGTATATGCCACATGTTTTGTTTGTAAATTTTGCTCAAACTTTAATAATAAAAGAAGAAGAAGAAGAAGATTTTTTTTTGGATTTTTAACAAAACGTTTATTAACAATCAGTAAACACAAAGTCAAAGACACGTCAGCAGTTCACAACGTGAAAGTCACTCAAATAATGTGTTTGGTGAACTGTAGTGTGTTTGCAGCTGATTGACCCGACAGGAGCTGCGCTCTCTCTGCTCTGTGCTCACAGCGAGTTCATCTGAGTTCATCTGAGTTCATCTGAGTTCATCTGAGTTCATCTGAGTTCATCTGAGGGACGTGCAGATGTTTGAACTGCTGCTGCTGCTGAAATCTTCCTGCTGCAGATAACTTCATCTGAGTTCATCTGAGGGACGTGCGGATGTTTGAACTGCTGCTGCTGAAATCTTACCTGCTGCAGATAACTTCATCTGAGTTCATCTGAGGGACGTGCAGATGTTTGAACTGCTGCTGCTGCTGAAATCTTACCTGCTGCAGATAACTTCATCTGAGTTCATCTGAGGGACGTGCAGATGTTTGAACTGCTGCTGCTGCTGAAATCTTACCTGCTGCAGATAACTTCATCTGAGTTCATCTGAGGGACGTGCAGATGTTTGAACTGCTGCTGCTGCTGAAATCTTACCTGCTGCAGATAACTTCATCTGAGTTCATCTGAGGGACGTGCAGATGTTTGAACTGCTGCTGCTGCTGAAATCTTACCTGCTGCAGATAACTTCATCTGAGTTCATCTGAGGGACGTGCAGATGTTTGAACTGCTGCTGCTGCTGAAATCTTACCTGCTGCAGATAACTTCATCTGAGTTCATCTGAGGGACGTGCAGATGTTTGAACTGCTGCTGCTGCTGAAATCTTACCTGCTGCAGATAACTTCATCTGAGTTCATCTGAGGGACGTGCAGATGTTTGAACTGCTGCTGCTGCTGAAATCTTACCTGCTGCAGATAACTTCATCTGAGTTCATCTGAGGGACGTGCAGATGTTTGAACTGCTGCTGCTGCTGAAATCTTACCTGCTGCAGATAACTTCATCTGAGTTCATCTGAGGGACGTGCAGATGTTTGAACTGCTGCTGCTGCTGAAATCTTACCTGCTGCAGATAACTTCATCTGAGTTCATCTGAGGGACGTGCGGATGTTTGAACTGCTGCTGCTGCTGAAATCTTACCTGCTGCAGATAACTTCATCTGAGTTCATCTGAGGGACGTGCGGATGTTTGAACTGCTGCTGCTGCTGAAATCTTACCTGCTGCAGATAACTTCATCTGAGTTCATCTGAGGGACGTGCAGATGTTTGAACTGCTGCTGCTGCTGAAATCTTACCTGCTGCAGATAACTTCATCTGAGTTCATCTGAGGGACGTGCAGATGTTTGAACTGCTGCTGCTGCTGAAATCTTACCTGCTGCAGATAACTTCATCTGAGTTCATCTGAGGGACGTGCAGATGTTTGAACTGCTGCTGCTGCTGAAATCTTACCTGCTGCAGATAACTTCATCTGAGTTCATCTGAGGGACGTGCAGATGTTTGAACTGCTGCTGCTGCTGAAATCTTACCTGCTGCAGATAACTTCATCTGAGTTCATCTGAGGGACGTGCAGATGTTTGAACTGCTGCTGCTGCTGAAATCTTACCTGCTGCAGATAACTTCATCTGAGTTCATCTGAGGGACGTGCGGATGTTTGAACTGCTGCTGCTGAAATCTTACCTGCTGCAGATAACTTCATCTGAGTTCATCTGAGGGACGTGCAGATGTTTGAACTGCTGCTGCTGCTGAAATCTTACCTGCTGCAGATAACTTCATCTTTCATCTGAGTTCATCTGAGGGACGTGCAGATGTTTGAACTGCTGCTGCTGCTGAAATCTTACCTGCTGCAGATAACTTCATCTGAGTTCATCTGAGGGACGTGCAGATGTTTGAACTGCTGCTGCTGAAATCTTACCTGCTGCAGATAACTTCATCTGAGTTCATCTGAGGGACGTGCAGATGTTTGAACTGCTGCTGCTGCTGAAATCTTACCTGCTGCAGATAACTTCATCTGAGTTCATCTGAGGGACGTGCAGATGTTTGAACTGCTGCTGCTGAAATCTTACCTGCTGCAGATAACTTCATCTGAGTTCATCTGAGGGACGTGCAGATGTTTGAACTGCTGCTGCTGCTGAAATCTTACCTGCTGCAGATAACTTCATCTGAGTTCATCTGAGGGACGTGCAGATGTTTGAACTGCTGCTGCTGCTGAAATCTTACCTGCTGCAGATAACTTCATCTGAGTTCATCTGAGGGACGTGCGGATGTTTGAACTGCTGCTGCTGAAATCTTACCTGCTGCAGATAACTTCATCTGAGTTCATCTGAGGGACGTGCAGATGTTTGAACTGCTGCTGCTGCTGAAATCTTACCTGCTGCAGATAACTTCATCTGAGTTCATCTGAGGGACGTGCAGATGTTTGAACTGCTGCTGCTGCTGAAATCTTACCTGCTGCAGATAACTTCATCTGAGTTCATCTGAGGGACGTGCGGATGTTTGAACTGCTGCTGCTGCTGAAATCTTACCTGCTGCAGATAACTTCATCTGAGTTCATCTGAGGGACGTGCGGATGTTTGAACTGCTGCTGCTGAAATCTTACCTGCTGCAGATAACTTCATCTGAGTTCATCTGAGGGACGTGCAGATGTTTGAACTGCTGCTGCTGCTGAAATCTTACCTGCTGCAGATAACTTCATCTGAGTTCATCTGAGGGACGTGCAGATGTTTGAACTGCTGCTGCTGCTGAAATCTTACCTGCTGCAGATAACTTCATCTGAGTTCATCTGAGGGACGTGCAGATGTTTGAACTGCTGCTGCTGCTGAAATCTTACCTGCTGCAGATAACTTCATCTGAGTTCATCTGAGGGACGTGCAGATGTTTGAACTGCTGCTGCTGCTGAAATCTTACCTGCTGCAGATAACTTCATCTGAGTTCATCTGAGGGACGTGCAGATGTTTGAACTGCTGCTGCTGCTGAAATCTTACCTGCTGCAGATAACTTCATCTGAGTTCATCTGAGGGACGTGCAGATGTTTGAACTGCTGCTGCTGCTGAAATCTTACCTGCTGCAGATAACTTCATCTGAGTTCATCTGAGGGACGTGCAGATGTTTGAACTGCTGCTGCTGCTGAAATCTTACCTGCTGCAGATAACTTCATCTGAGTTCATCTGAGGGACGTGCAGATGTTTGAACTGCTGCTGCTGCTGAAATCTTACCTGCTGCAGATAACTTCATCTGAGTTCATCTGAGGGACGTGCGGATGTTTGAACTGCTGCTGCTGCTGAAATCTTACCTGCTGCAGATAACTTCATCTGAGTTCATCTGAGGGACGTGCAGATGTTTGAACTGCTGCTGCTGCTGAAATCTTACCTGCTGCAGATAACTTCATCTGAGTTCATCTGAGGGACGTGCGGATGTTTGAACTGCTGCTGCTGCTGAAATCTTACCTGCTGCAGATAACTTCATCTGAGTTCATCTGAGGGACGTGCAGATGTTTGAACTGCTGCTGCTGAAATCTTACCTGCTGCAGATAACTTCATCTGAGTTCATCTGAGGGACGTGCAGATGTTTGAACTGCTGCTGCTGAAATCTTACCTGCTGCAGATAACTTCATCTGAGTTCATCTGAGGGACGTGCAGATGTTTGAACTGCTGCTGCTGAAATCTTACCTGCTGCAGATAACTTCATCTGAGTTCATCTGAGGGACGTGCAGATGTTTGAACTGCTGCTGCTGCTGAAATCTTACCTGCTGCAGATAACTTCATCTGAGTTCATCTGAGGGACGTGCAGATGTTTGAACTGCTGCTGCTGAAATCTTACCTGCTGCAGATAACTTCATCTGAGTTCATCTGAGGGACGTGCAGATGTTTGAACTGCTGCTGCTGAAATCTTACCTGCTGCAGATAACTTCATCTGAGTTCATCTGAGGGACGTGCAGATGTTTGAACTGCTGCTGCTGAAATCTTACCTGCTGCAGATAACTTCATCTGAGTTCATCTGAGGGACGTGCAGATGTTTGAACTGCTGCTGCTGAAATCTTACCTGCTGCAGATAACTTCATCTGAGTTCATCTGAGGGACGTGCAGATGTTTGAACTGCTGCTGCTGCTGAAATCTTACCTGCTGCAGATAACTTCATCTGAGTTCATCTGAGGGACGTGCAGATGTTTGAACTGCTGCTGCTGCTGAAATCTTACCTGCTGCAGATAACTTCATCTGAGTTCATCTGAGGGACGTGCAGATGTTTGAACTGCTGCTGCTGCTGAAATCTTACCTGCTGCAGATAACTTCATCTGAGTTCATCTGAGGGACGTGCAGATGTTTGAACTGCTGCTGCTGCTGAAATCTTACCTGCTGCAGATAACTTCATCTGAGTTCATCTGAGGGACGTGCAGATGTTTGAACTGCTGCTGCTGAAATCTTACCTGCTGCAGATAACTTCATCTGAGTTCATCTGAGGGACGTGCAGATGTTTGAACTGCTGCTGCTGAAATCTTACCTGCTGCAGATAACTTCATCTGAGTTCATCTGAGGGACGTGCAGATGTTTGAACTGCTGCTGCTGAAATCTTACCTGCTGCAGATAACTTCATCTGAGTTCATCTGAGGGACGTGCAGATGTTTGAACTGCTGCTGCTGAAATCTTACCTGCTGCAGATAACTTCATCTGAGTTCATCTGAGGGACGTGCAGATGTTTGAACTGCTGCTGCTGAAATCTTACCTGCTGCAGATAACTTCATCTGAGTTCATCTGAGGGACGTGCAGATGTTTGAACTGCTGCTGCTGAAATCTTACCTGCTGCAGATAACTTCATCTGAGTTCATCTGAGGGACGTGCAGATGTTTGAACTGCTGCTGCTGCTGAAATCTTACCTGCTGCAGATAACTTCATCTGAGTTCATCTGAGGGACGTGCAGATGTTTGAACTGCTGCTGCTGAAATCTTACCTGCTGCAGATAACTTCATCTGAGTTCATCTGAGGGACGTGCAGATGTTTGAACTGCTGCTGCTGAAATCTTACCTGCTGCAGATAACTTCATCTGAGTTCATCTGAGGGACGTGCAGATGTTTGAACTGCTGCTGCTGAAATCTTACCTGCTGCAGATAACTTCATCTGAGTTCATCTGAGGGACGTGCAGATGTTTGAACTGCTGCTGCTGAAATCTTACCTGCTGCAGATAACTTCATCTGAGTTCATCTGAGGGACGTGCAGATGTTTGAACTGCTGCTGCTGAAATCTTACCTGCTGCAGATAACTTCATCTGAGTTCATCTGAGGGACGTGCAGATGTTTGAACTGCTGCTGCTGCTGAAATCTTACCTGCTGCAGATAACTTCATCTGAGTTCATCTGAGGGACGTGCAGATGTTTGAACTGCTGCTGCTGCTGAAATCTTACCTGCTGCAGATAACTTCATCTGAGTTCATCTGAGGGACGTGCAGATGTTTGAACTGCTGCTGCTGCTGAAATCTTACCTGCTGCAGATAACTTCATCTGAGTTCATCTGAGGGACGTGCAGATGTTTGAACTGCTGCTGCTGCTGAAATCTTACCTGCTGCAGATAACTTCATCTGAGTTCATCTGAGGGACGTGCAGATGTTTGAACTGCTGCTGCTGCTGAAATCTTACCTGCTGCAGATAACTTCATCTGAGTTCATCTGAGGGACGTGCAGATGTTTGAACTGCTGCTGCTGCTGAAATCTTACCTGCTGCAGATAACTTCATCTGAGTTCATCTGAGGGACGTGCAGATGTTTGAACTGCTGCTGCTGCTGAAATCTTACCTGCTGCAGATAACTTCATCTGAGTTCATCTGAGGGACGTGCAGATGTTTGAACTGCTGCTGCTGCTGAAATCTTACCTGCTGCAGATAACTTCATCTGAGTTCATCTGAGGGACGTGCAGATGTTTGAACTGCTGCTGCTGCTGAAATCTTACCTGCTGCAGATAACTTCATCTGAGTTCATCTGAGGGACGTGCAGATGTTTGAACTGCTGCTGCTGCTGAAATCTTACCTGCTGCAGATAACTTCATCTGAGTTCATCTGAGGGACGTGCAGATGTTTGAACTGCTGCTGCTGCTGAAATCTTACCTGCTGCAGATAACTTCATCTGAGTTCATCTGAGGGACGTGCAGATGTTTGAACTGCTGCTGCTGCTGAAATCTTACCTGCTGCAGATAACTTCATCTGAGTTCATCTGAGGGACGTGCAGATGTTTGAACTGCTGCTGCTGCTGAAATCTTACCTGCTGCAGATAACTTCATCTGAGTTCATCTGAGGGACGTGCAGATGTTTGAACTGCTGCTGCTGAAATCTTACCTGCTGCAGATAACTTCATCTGAGTTCATCTGAGGGACGTGCAGATGTTTGAACTGCTGCTGCTGCTGAAATCTTACCTGCTGCAGATAACTTCATCTGAGTTCATCTGAGGGACGTGCGGATGTTTGAACTGCTGCTGCTGAAATCTTACCTGCTGCAGATAACTTCATCTGAGTTCATCTGAGGGACGTGCAGATGTTTGAACTGCTGCTGCTGAAATCTTACCTGCTGCAGATAACTTCATCTGAGTTCATCTGAGGGACGTGCAGATGTTTGAACTGCTGCTGCTGAAATCTTACCTGCTGCAGATAACTTCATCTGAGTTCATCTGAGGGACGTGCAGATGTTTGAACTGCTGCTGCTGCTGAAATCTTACCTGCTGCAGATAACTTCATCTGAGTTCATCTGAGGGACGTGCAGATGTTTGAACTGCTGCTGCTGCTGAAATCTTACCTGCTGCAGATAACTTCATCTGAGTTCATCTGAGGGACGTGCAGATGTTTGAACTGCTGCTGCTGCTGAAATCTTACCTGCTGCAGATAACTTCATCTGAGTTCATCTGAGGGACGTGCAGATGTTTGAACTGCTGCTGCTGCTGAAATCTTACCTGCTGCAGATAACTTCATCTGAGTTCATCTGAGGGACGTGCGGATGTTTGAACTGCTGCTGCTGCTGAAATCTTACCTGCTGCAGATAACTTCATCTGAGTTCATCTGAGGGACGTGCGGATGTTTGAACTGCTGCTGCTGAAATCTTACCTGCTGCAGATAACTTCATCTGAGTTCATCTGAGGGACGTGCAGATGTTTGAACTGCTGCTGCTGAAATCTTACCTGCTGCAGATAACTTCATCTGAGTTCATCTGAGGGACGTGCAGATGTTTGAACTGCTGCTGCTGAAATCTTACCTGCTGCAGATAACTTCATCTGAGTTCATCTGAGGGACGTGCAGATGTTTGAACTGCTGCTGCTGAAATCTTACCTGCTGCAGATAACTTCATCTGAGTTCATCTGAGGGACGTGCAGATGTTTGAACTGCTGCTGCTGAAATCTTACCTGCTGCAGATAACTTCATCTGAGTTCATCTGAGGGACGTGCAGATGTTTGAACTGCTGCTGCTGCTGAAATCTTACCTGCTGCAGATAACTTCATCTGAGTTCATCTGAGGGACGTGCAGATGTTTGAACTGCTGCTGCTGCTGAAATCTTACCTGCTGCAGATAACTTCATCTGAGTTCATCTGAGGGACGTGCAGATGTTTGAACTGCTGCTGCTGAAATCTTACCTGCTGCAGATAACTTCATCTGAGTTCATCTGAGGGACGTGCAGATGTTTGAACTGCTGCTGCTGAAATCTTACCTGCTGCAGATAACTTCATCTGAGTTCATCTGAGGGACGTGCAGATGTTTGAACTGCTGCTGCTGAAATCTTACCTGCTGCAGATAACTTCATCTGAGTTCATCTGAGGGACGTGCAGATGTTTGAACTGCTGCTGCTGAAATCTTACCTGCTGCAGATAACTTCATCTGAGTTCATCTGAGGGACGTGCAGATGTTTGAACTGCTGCTGCTGCTGAAATCTTACCTGCTGCAGATAACTTCATCTGAGTTCATCTGAGGGACGTGCAGATGTTTGAACTGCTGCTGCTGAAATCTTCCTGCTGCAGATAACTTCATCTGAGTTCATCTGAGGGACGTGCAGATGTTTGAACTGCTGCTGCTGCTGAAATCTTACCTGCTGCAGATAACTTCATCTGAGTTCATCTGAGGGACGTGCAGATGTTTGAACTGCTGCTGCTGCTGAAATCTTACCTGCTGCAGATAACTTCATCTGAGTTCATCTGAGGGACGTGCAGATGTTTGAACTGCTGCTGCTGAAATCTTACCTGCTGCAGATAACTTCATCTGAGTTCATCTGAGGGACGTGCAGATGTTTGAACTGCTGCTGCTGAAATCTTACCTGCTGCAGATAACTTCATCTGAGTTCATCTGAGGGACGTGCAGATGTTTGAACTGCTGCTGCTGCTGAAATCTTACCTGCTGCAGATAACTTCATCTGAGTTCATCTGAGGGACGTGCAGATGTTTGAACTGCTGCTGCTGCTGAAATCTTACCTGCTGCAGATAACTTCATCTGAGTTCATCTGAGGGACGTGCAGATGTTTGAACTGCTGCTGCTGCTGAAATCTTACCTGCTGCAGATAACTTCATCTGAGTTCATCTGAGGGACGTGCGGATGTTTGAACTGCTGCTGCTGCTGAAATCTTACCTGCTGCAGATAACTTCATCTGAGTTCATCTGAGGGACGTGCAGATGTTTGAACTGCTGCTGCTGAAATCTTACCTGCTGCAGATAACTTCATCTGAGTTCATCTGAGGGACGTGCAGATGTTTGAACTGCTGCTGCTGAAATCTTACCTGCTGCAGATAACTTCATCTGAGTTCATCTGAGGGACGTGCAGATGTTTGAACTGCTGCTGCTGCTGAAATCTTACCTGCTGCAGATAACTTCATCTGAGTTCATCTGAGGGACGTGCAGATGTTTGAACTGCTGCTGCTGAAATCTTACCTGCTGCAGATAACTTCATCTGAGTTCATCTGAGGGACGTGCAGATGTTTGAACTGCTGCTGCTGCTGAAATCTTACCTGCTGCAGATAACTTCATCTGAGTTCATCTGAGGGACGTGCAGATGTTTGAACTGCTGCTGCTGCTGAAATCTTACCTGCTGCAGATAACTTCATCTGAGTTCATCTGAGGGACGTGCGGATGTTTGAACTGCTGCTGCTGCTGAAATCTTACCTGCTGCAGATAACTTCATCTGAGTTCATCTGAGGGACGTGCAGATGTTTGAACTGCTGCTGCTGAAATCTTACCTGCTGCAGATAACTTCATCTGAGTTCATCTGAGGGACGTGCAGATGTTTGAACTGCTGCTGCTGAAATCTTACCTGCTGCAGATAACTTCATCTGAGTTCATCTGAGGGACGTGCAGATGTTTGAACTGCTGCTGCTGCTGAAATCTTACCTGCTGCAGATAACTTCATCTGAGTTCATCTGAGGGACGTGCAGATGTTTGAACTGCTGCTGCTGAAATCTTACCTGCTGCAGATAACTTCATCTGAGTTCATCTGAGGGACGTGCAGATGTTTGAACTGCTGCTGCTGCTGAAATCTTACCTGCTGCAGATAACTTCATCTGAGTTCATCTGAGGGACGTGCAGATGTTTGAACTGCTGCTGCTGAAATCTTACCTGCTGCAGATAACTTCATCTGAGTTCATCTGAGGGACGTGCAGATGTTTGAACTGCTGCTGCTGCTGAAATCTTACCTGCTGCAGATAACTTCATCTGAGTTCATCTGAGGGACGTGCAGATGTTTGAACTGCTGCTGCTGCTGAAATCTTACCTGCTGCAGATAACTTCATCTGAGTTCATCTGAGGGACGTGCAGATGTTTGAACTGCTGCTGAAATCTTACCTGCTGCAGATAACTTCATCTGAGTTCATCTGAGGGACGTGCAGATGTTTGAACTGCTGCTGCTGAAATCTTACCTGCTGCAGATAACTTCATCTGAGTTCATCTGAGGGACGTGCAGATGTTTGAACTGCTGCTGCTGAAATCTTACCTGCTGCAGATAACTTCATCTGAGTTCATCTGAGGGACGTGCAGATGTTTGAACTGCTGCTGCTGAAATCTTACCTGCTGCAGATAACTTCATCTGAGTTCATCTGAGGGACGTGCAGATGTTTGAACTGCTGCTGCTGCTGAAATCTTACCTGCTGCAGATAACTTCATCTGAGTTCATCTGAGGGACGTGCAGATGTTTGAACTGCTGCTGCTGAAATCTTACCTGCTGCAGATAACTTCATCTGAGTTCATCTGAGGGACGTGCAGATGTTTGAACTGCTGCTGCTGAAATCTTACCTGCTGCAGATAACTTCATCTGAGTTCATCTGAGGGACGTGCAGATGTTTGAACTGCTGCTGCTGAAATCTTACCTGCTGCAGATAACTTCATCTGAGTTCATCTGAGGGACGTGCGGATGTTTGAACTGCTGCTGCTGCTGAAATCTTACCTGCTGCAGATAACTTCATCTGAGTTCATCTGAGGGACGTGCAGATGTTTGAACTGCTGCTGCTGCTGAAATCTTACCTGCTGCAGATAACTTCATCTGAGTTCATCTGAGGGACGTGCGGATGTTTGAACTGCTGCTGCTGCTGAAATCTTACCTGCTGCAGATAACTTCATCTGAGTTCATCTGAGGGACGTGCAGATGTTTGAACTGCTGCTGCTGCTGAAATCTTACCTGCTGCAGATAACTTCATCTGAGTTCATCTGAGGGACGTGCAGATGTTTGAACTGCTGCTGCTGAAATCTTACCTGCTGCAGATAACTTCATCTGAGTTCATCTGAGGGACGTGCGGATGTTTGAACTGCTGCTGCTGAAATCTTACCTGCTGCAGATAACTTCATCTGAGTTCATCTGAGGGACGTGCGGATGTTTGAACTGCTGCTGCTGCTGAAATCTTACCTGCTGCAGATAACTTCATCTGAGTTCATCTGAGGGACGTGCGGATGTTTGAACTGCTGCTGCTGCTGAAATCTTACCTGCTGCAGATAACTTCATCTGAGTTCATCTGAGGGACGTGCAGATGTTTGAACTGCTGCTGCTGAAATCTTACCTGCTGCAGATAACTTCATCTGAGTTCATCTGAGGGACGTGCGGATGTTTGAACTGCTGCTGCTGAAATCTTACCTGCTGCAGATAACTTCATCTGAGTTCATCTGAGGGACGTGCGGATGTTTGAACTGCTGCTGCTGCTGAAATCTTACCTGCTGCAGATAACTTCATCTGAGTTCATCTGAGGGACGTGCGGATGTTTGAACTGCTGCTGCTGCTGAAATCTTACCTGTTGCAGATAACTTCATCTGAGTTCATCTGAGGGACGTGCGGATGTTTGAACTGCTGCTGCTGAAATCTTACCTGCTGCAGATAACTTTAAAGAGCCTCATTTCGTTGTTGTGGGCTGTTGTGGATCAAACGAGCGGAGAGTGAAGCGCGGAGGTTCTGGATCGTCGCTGTTTGGTGCCTGTTTTCACACCGAGAGCTGTTTATGGATCAGACGAGCAGAAAGTGAAGCGCGGAGGATCAGGATCGTCGCTGTCTGGTGATCGTTGCTGTTTGGTGCCTGTTCCACACTGTTGGGGAGCTACTTGTGGATCAGACGGGCGGAGAGAATCGTGCGTCGCTGAGGATCAGGAGCTGCTGTTGCTGTTGTTTGGTGCTGTTCACGCTGTTGTCCCTTTGCTGTCCTGATACAGGCTACAATCATGCCCTTAATTTTAAGAGGCATTTCTGGCATCACACTCTGCTGTTTGCTGCAAATTGCTTGTTTCTACCCGTTGATTCTGGATCCAGCTCGTGTTAACCAGGACCACATCCATTCATATTCACAGGGGGGCTGGACCCCCTGTAGTTGGGCCTCCTCAAAGGACCTGTTTGCACACTTAAATTGTGACGCTTTATGGTCAGAGACTTTTCTGCATCATTCATATTACTGTCCTTATTTTCAGTTCTCAGACTACCTGGAATCACTGAATCTTATCAACTCATCTGGATCTGCCCATCACAGCGACTTTCATTGTTTTTGGGCTCTGAATGATCGTGTCTTCATTAATGTTTCACATGGTTCAATTATGGGGGCAAAATGTCACACTGTTAACTCCTGTAATTACACATCACTGACAAAGAAGTCAAGTAAATGTCTGATATTAATGTTGTTATTGATCTCAGGGATTCAGCCAAACCCAGGGCCAACCACTAACTACTGTACACCTGATGAGTTCAAAAATATTTCAGGTCTCCGTTTTCTGCATGTAAACGCTCGTAGCCTTCTAAAAAAACTTGATGAATTGAAAATCCTAATCACTTCTTCTGGGGCAGATGTGATCGTTATCTCTGAAACTTGGCTCAAAAATTCTGTTTTGAAAAATGACCTGGCAATCAATGAATTTAAGATCTATCGTTGTGATCGTAATACAAGGGGAGGTGGAGTCGCTATTTACATCAGAGATTCTTTGGCTGCCAAGATTGCATCCAAAAAAACAATCGCAAACCAGTTTGAGGCTTTAGCTGTGAACATCACTTTGAAAGGAGGTCAGCCCTTAACTGTTGTTGGTTGTTACCGTCCCCCCTCCGCAACACCTGAAGCTCTGTCCTCCCTGACTGAATTCATAGGAAATTTAAAACACAATGAGATTGTTTTGGCTGGAGATTTCAACATTGATTGGAATAAGTCGACCCCCCTCTGTGATAAATTCAAGGAATGTTGCCTATCTCTCAATCTAACACAACTTATCGATTCTCCCACCAGACCAAACATAAAATGTCCCGAAAAATCTTCCACCTTAGATCTGTTTTTCACAAATGCACCTCACAAATTTCCTGGTATAGGTGTATTTGCTAACGTTTTGAGTGATCATTCCGTAATAGCAGCTCTTAGATCTACTAAACTTCCACCTGCTAAGCCCAGAATAATTCAAAAAAGGGATCTGAAACGTTTCAGTGAACAGTCATTCCTTTGGGATCTATCCCTCTTTGATTGGCAACATATCCTACAAATCAATGACGTGAACACCGCTTGGAACTATTTTCGTGAAAGTTTCATTTACTTTGTAAACAAACACGCACCTTTCCGGCAGTTCAGGATAAAGAGCCGTGACAGTCCCTGGTTTACTCCTGAACTAGCTGATCTCCTGCACTGGAGAGATCATCTTTGGGCCGCAGCAAGAAAATCACACTCAGACACTGATTGGTTGAAATTTCGGCAGCTAAGGAATAAATGCACAACTGCCATCAAAGCCGCAAAACGTAACTACTTCTTATCTCAGACCTCCAAAAATCTAAACGATCCTAAAAAATTCTGGAAAACCATCAAATCTCTCTCAGGCACCCCCCAATCATCTGACCTCCCATCACAATTTCTTGTTGACTCTGTTCCTGTGTCAAATAAGCACGAGATCCTGAACTGTTTCAATAAACATTTTGTTGCTTCTAGTTCATTATTTGACACAGTTACAAACGGAAAATCAGCCACTTTATCTAATAATCAAACTTCTACAAATCAAATCCCTCCTACAAGTCAACCATCTGTTAATCACACCTTCTCTTTCTCTCCGTTCTCAGTCAGTGAGGTAAATAAACTGTTAAATGATCTTGATCCTAAAAAATCTGCAGGTCCAGATGAACTTCCACCTTATTTCTTAAGGCTGGCTGCTCATATCATCACAGTCCCTGTGACCCACATCTTTAATCTGTCCATAAGCCAAAACACCATTCCGGATGCTTGGAAAACAGCCTTTGTTCTTCCTTTGCTGAAGGGAGGTGACCCCACCTCACTGAACAATTATCGACCGATCTCTAAACTCTGCATCTTAGCCAAGGTTCAAGAAAAACTGATAAACTCTCAGATCAAAAATTATCTGGACTCATTTAACATCTTACCTCTTCATCAATCTGGTTTCAGGAAAAAACACAGCACAACAACTGCTTCTCTGAAGGTTCTGAATGATGTTGTTGAAGCATTGGATGCTAAGGACTATTGTGCTGCACTTTTCTTAGACCTGTCTAAAGCTTTTGACACTGTGGATCATAACATCCTGTGTCATAAGCTCTCAGAAATCGGTTTCTCTCATCACACCATCGGTTGGTTTTCTAACTATCTTTCCAATCGGAGGCAATGTGTTCAACATAACGGTACTTCTTCCAGCTATTTAACAGTTAAAAATGGTGTACCACAAGGCTCAGTTTTAGGACCCACTCTCTTTACAATCTACATAGCTAATGTAGGTCACTGCATCCCTGATGCATCCTTACATTTCTATGCTGATGATACAGTTGTTTATTGCCGAGCTAAAACAGTAGCTAAGGCTTTCCAGTTACTGCAATCCGCTTTTGACATCATCCAGTCAGATTTGTTCCGTCTCAAACTTGTCCTAAATGCTGATAAAACAAAAGGGATGTTTTTTTCAAATAGGAAGGCGGTTCCAGCAGATCCTCCTCTGATTTTATCTTCAAATGGTGTCCCTATTGAGTTTGTTGATTCCTATAAATATCTGGGTATCCTGATCGATTCACATCTCTCTTTTAAACTCCACGTGGAAAACCTAGTGAAGAAACTGAAAGTTAAACTGGGTTTCTTTTTCAGAAACAGATCATGTCTAACACTGAATGTTAGGAAACGCCTTGTATCTGTGACTTTCCTTCCCTCCATTGATTACGGTGACATTCTCTACATGAATGCTCCTACAAGCACCCTGCGGATGTTGGATGTTGTCTATCATGGTGCACTAAGATTCATAACTGGTTGTGATTATCGTACCCACCACTGCACCCTGTATTCACTGGTTAACTGGACATCATTAACCTCACGCAGACTCTTCCACTGGTACATTTTCATCTTTAAATCACTTCTTGGTCTGCTGCCCTCATACATCTCCTCCTACATGTCTTTGCGTGAGTGCAGCTACAGTGTG
>JBBPBX010056452.1:0-22761 GCA_038048925.1 Garcialebias charrua
AAAAATCTGAGTTTCTTGTAATTGTTTAAGGGTTCCTAATCAATACTTCTCCAGGCTTTCTGTTTTTACCCTCTTTTTTCTGTTCATGTTTTTAAATAACATTGTGCAGTGTAAGCAATAACAATGAGGAAAGTGCATATGTGAAGGCCAAAGGAAAAAGTGACATAAATGTATTTTTCTTTCTTCAGGCAACATAAGGCTCCAAAGCCATTCATCATACCAAACCTAACCAAACAACTAATTATGATACGAAAAGTTGTGTGCCCACGATGACCTGAAAAATTGTGTTCATTACAGCATCAACTGACTAATATTATTCTCGTGCTTTACACTTTCATATGCAGTGTTAAATGTTTCATGAGTGTGAATGTAATATTTCCATGACCCATCCTGTAACTGAGATAACTCTTGATTAGTTGATGAGGGTTATCTAAGGCTTAATCACTTGCATAAGAATAAAACATTGAATCACAGGCTTGTATCAAACATGTGATAAACCCAGCAGAAATTCTGTGTATGATCAGCCCAGCAGTGTTTTTATTTTTAAGCACAGCAATTCTTGTGCAGTACGTATAAAATCAACAAAGATATAGTAAGCAGGCGAGGTTATGCACCATCAATTGAACAACTCTTTTGAAGAGAGTTGCATTATCAAAGATCTCAATACAATATGAGAAATCAAAAGAGCAGTGGCATAATTAAACTGCACAAAGATAATTTTACACATAAAACTGTCAGTGACTCAGAAACATACAGTCTTTTACTTTGAAATGGTAAAATAAAGAACCACCCAGACGCAAAATAAAACTAACAGTGTACCACAATTATTTTGATCCTCAGGTCACAGGGACAAAGTTAATACAGTACCATGTTAGAAAAGCAGGATTTAAAAAAAAAGCCTCTTACCTGCTTGAGCTTTTTTAAGTCCTCATCTAACTCCAGATTGTCCAGGATAACAGCCACAAAAAGACTCAGCAGTATCTAAAGTGCAATATATAAGAGATCGTAAAAGATCATCTGCTGTTTGTCACTAGAGTACAATGAGCCACTGTCATTATCACAATGCTAATGTTATAATTTTTGAACAAAAATATGGACAATATAGTCCTTATCTCTCACTTTTCACTGTCTGCATTGTACGTGTATTTGTAGCTTGCTCTGTCCAGGAAGACATCCTGTCTGTGTGGACTGAAGTGTGAGTCATCCAGTCTGCTGTCTGATGACTGCTTGTATCAACACCACACACTAAAATGTCAGAGCTTTTTACGCCTGCAAGTCTGATTATCTGTGATTAGATGTGGCACTTGCCTGAACGATAAAGGGACAGAGCAGTAATTGAAAGAGAAAAATCCATGCATCATTTGATCCTTAATACTACAGTATATGTATGTACAGTATGTATTTGGTATTGCTTTTTAATAAAATACCAGATTATGGGCTTGTCTTTACAATGAAGTTTGTGCAATAATTGATTAGCCTCTTTAACTTGTTATACACATGAGAAGCAGCACAGCTTGTTTCTCACCAGGGTAGCAAACAGATGGTAGAGGATGAAGTAAATGGCCACAACTGGAGCCCACACTTGACCTACAGCCACCAGAGTTTGGTCCATGACATCTATCCAACCCTCCTGGGTTAGAATCTGGAACATGGACATGAATGCCTGCAAGGAGGAAAGCTCAACATGAGAGAAAGTGAAAGAGGCTAAAGGCTAAAGAGAGTGCAAACTAGGGATGTCCCGATCCGATCACGTGATCGGAAATCAGTCCCGATCACGTGATTTCAGACTCGACTTGAATCGGGCGTTACACACCGATCAGGGATCGGATATATATGTGTATATTTATTCTAAACACAAACGGGAATATTATATTAACTGTATGTTGTGTTACAGAGTCAAATTGTCTCGGAACAAAACATGCACAATATTTTTGCAGCAGTGCCTGCCGTAAAGCAGTGACTGTCGTAAAAAAGAAGCGGAACGCGGCATTAGCTTGAAGTGGAGGCAGCGATGTCTGTCGTGTGGAGATATTTTAAAGTGGATGACTGCGTTTGCAAACTGTGAGATATGTAAAGTTCGTCAAGAGGAGGTAAGGAAAAGGCTGCATTTTACACAACAAACCTGATTAGGCACATCAGAAACAAACACCCGACACAATACACAGAGTTTAACCAGACAACCCAGCCGAAGACGAGCCAGCTCACGCTGCAAGAGACTTTATATTTTATATTTATCTCATAAAGAAAAACATACACTTCCTTCTGTGAAGCCACAGGAGGAGAGTTAAGGAGTGCTGTTCAGAAAAGCATGTTACTAGCCTTATTTTATAAAACTGACACTTTAAGTTTCTTATTTGTTTACATGCCTGCTCAGTATTTTAAGTTGAGCTGCTTATTTTAAATTAGACATTTTTATTTCATACTGTTGCACTAAACTTCATTGTGAAGAATTTATTTCTTATTACTTGATTGTTCAAGTTACTTCTTATTTGTTTACATGCCTGCTGAGTATTTTAAGTTGAGCTGCTTATTTTAAATTATACATTTTTATTTCATACTGTTGCACTAAACTTCAATGTGAAGAATTAAAAAAAATCTTATTACTTGATTGTTCAATCTACCTCACAGAAGTACTCTGTTAAATGTTAAGGTAAATAAAATAAAAATTAAGGGACATCTGGATCAGTTTTTCTTTCTTTCTTCATTTTAAAAATGTATTTTAGAAGTATCGGATTGGGACTCGATATCGGCCAATACTCAAATTAAAGGACTCGGACTCAGACTCGGGGTCAGAAAAACCTGATCGGGACATCCCTAGTGCAAACGTTAACATGGAAGACTATAGCACTAAAACTATGAACAAAAAATAAGGAAAACAAAAGAAAATTAACATTTTAACATATTTTACCACTGGGGGGAAAAAATCAGATGATGCACAAACCCTTTTGAAAACAGATGTGTCAATAAAAACAAGTGGGGAAAAATATGAAGCAAACACACCACCACCTTTTTCTTCTATGATTTTCTGCTCACTTCTGTACTCAGTAGAGGTCAACTGAATGTGTAAGTAACAACCAGCTGCAACACGATGACCCCTGAAGTCAAATGTACGTTCATCTTTTTTTTCTTCATCAGACAACAACCCCATGCCCCCAACCTTTCCCACCTGATGCCGTGTCTTAGTCAATGCAGAAGAAGAAAAAAAACCCCACAACCTTTAAGAAGTATCTCAAGTTTAGAGTAACTAAAATATAATTTCTGAAAAATGAAGACCTTTTTTAATTAAATTTTAAAACCTGGTCTTACAGGGTCTTGCATAACAAAAAGGATTGCATCACTGGTCATAAAAACAACCTGACCCAATAAATCCAAATACTGTATGTCTCTCATCAAAAGCAAAGACATAATAAAATATAATTATTGTAATAGAGCAAATGCAAACAATCATGGAAGAAAGCAGTAGGTCTATGGCAATGCCACCCATCCTAGAAGGATTTGAATAGTACATGTTTGTTGTTTTTGATATTCTCAAGAGGAATTGAACAGGGAATGCAAGTAAACTAATGTTTTTGTGAAAGATGTTCGAGTAGGGGTTAAACTGTGGATAAGAAAATAGGTAGGTTTTATTTTTTTATTTTTTGTTTGTCCAAGGCAGTGCAGTGTTATTAATCTTGGCCAGTGGAGGGAGCAATTTTATCCAATACAGGTAGTCCCCGACTTACGAGCGAGTTCCGTTACAACGAGTTGCTCGTAAAGCGAAAATTCGTAACTTGGAACGGCCGCCACGTGTCTCGTAAGTCCGGAATTTCGCTCGTAAGTTGGAACGGTTTTGCTAGCGCGACTACAAACACTCGTTTTTCATCGAAAAACTGCTTACGAGTGCATAAAAATGATCGGAAACGTGTGTCCACATGTTTAGCTAACGAACTGTGGTGAAAAAACACAGAAAAATTCTGTATTTTTTGCGTTTTTTCCAAAAATTCGCCAGCTCGTAAGTCCGGAACCTCGTAGGTCAGAGTGCTCGTAAGTCGGGGACTACCTACCATGCTCAATGGCAAAGGAGTGGCCAATGATAACCTTGTCCACCATAGGTTATTTAACTTTTAAGCAGTATGAAAACCATAAAGTATCAATTCCTCAAATTATAGGGGTGGTCGGTTAACATACCTGTGCATACCGTAAATGCTGGTGGCCATCTTGGATTTTGACAAGGCAACCAAATTTTCAATAGTGATTGTTCTAATGCCTAGATCAGGGGTCACCAACACGGTGCCCGCGGGCACCCGGCCACCCCCAAGGACCTTTTGAGGTGCCCGCGGACCTGTTCTAAAAATAGCACAACTCACTACTAAGCTGTATTTAAAATTTCATTTTATTCAGTTATTATTTTTTTGTATTTATATATATTTTTAAATGGCTATCTTAAAAATATGTTCTTGAAAATATGTTTATTACTATACATTTTTTGTGAGAAAACATTAACCGGATGCATCTTCATATGATTATCATGATTCATTATTAATGTACAGTATAATTAAGAGGCAAACTGAGCAAATTTGTTATTTCCAAAGAGTTTATCAAACTGGTGCCCTTTGTATGACTCTGTACCCAAAAAGTAGCTCTCAGTTTCAAAAAGGTTGGTGTCCCCTGGCCTAGATAGAGCCACTAACAAAAAAAAGAAGTTGGTACCTTACAAGTTATCCCTTTCGGAATGTTAACATATGTACATACATGTTGGTAGCCATCTTGGAGTTTGACAGGGCGACACAATTTTCGAAAGGAAACTTTCTTAGGACTAGAAGTAACCACACACCTAAACAGAAGTCAGTACCTCTCTTTTTTCATTATCATGCTCACAACTTGGACGGACATTGATGGCATCAGCCATCTTGGATTTTGATAGGTCAACCCAATTTGTGAAAGGACACTTCTCACACCTAGATGTAGCCACACACCTAAAATAAGTCAGTATTGCTTTAAGTTATCATGCTCAAAAGATGGGCACACATCTATGGTATATTGGACTTTGATGTAGCAACTCATTTTTTTTTATTAACTTTTCTCATGCCTAGATGTAGTCACACACCAAAATGAAAGTTGGTCCCTCACTTGTTTTTAAGTGATCATGCTCACAACGTATACAGACAAATGGATAGTGAGACAGAGGGTATTTCCAACTCCCCCTCTTTGCTCCACAAAGAGGGACAAAAAGGGCACTTCATCTAGACATATTGATGATTTATTAAATACCTTGTAATTAAAAGTATACAGTATTTTGTGTTTCAAATGGGAAGTAGGAGATCTCTCTTACCCTTGGAAAAGTGGTAAAACGGTCCAGCTCCTCCACAAAACAGAACATTTGCAAGCTGATAGCGGACATGACGATAAGAAGACTGGCTGTGAACACAACCAGGCTGCCCAGTTTTTTACCTGGACCAAAGATCTTATAGACAAAGTCCTCTAAGGCTGGAGAAATCTTTATCAAACGCACAACACGTAGCACCTAAGAAGAGCAAAGGAAGAAATTACACATTTATAATTCTGTATACAGTATGTGAAATAGATTACTGTATAGTTTTGAAATTTAAGAACAACACAATTTCCTTAGGAAATCCCAAAACAACTGCTAGCATAAAATAAACATCACAAAAACACTGTCTATAGATATATTTTAAAGGAAGCATATTGATCTTGGTCTAAATGCTACAACCTGGTAATTCTGTACTGTATTAAGAAGCTTAGTCCTGTCATGGCCTGTGATGACAGCTCCAACAGGTAATGCATCTTTGTCAGACTTTGATTGGAAATCTATAGAGTAGCTATTGATCAAGCTTTTTTCTGTGATGCTTCTAGTCAAAGAAGGGGTGGTTACTATTCGAGAGGGAATCCAAAACAAAGTACACACTGTAAAAACAATGACAGCATGATGAGTGATTGGACAGAAACAGGCATTTACTGTACCCCTGACAGACTACAATGACCAAAATACATTTCAAACGTTTGCTCTGAGATTATAGGAACAAAGCACAAAGTAGTACAATAACATAGGAAAGACTGATGTGAGAGCTGTGTTGCCTATGTGTTGTTTGGGGTTCTGCTTTATGAAATACAAATCAATGTTTAACAAAGAAATTGTGCATGTGTCACAAGTTTGCTGTAAAATAACTATTTCAAAACCATTTTAGCTAAATACTAATATTTGGAATAGATAAGTACTGTAAATGTATTCCACGAATATGCACAAATAACGTAAGTTCTACATTTCAGAACAAAAGAAAAAAATATAGCACATACCAAATTACAATATTTTCAGTTTTGCTAATGCTAAAAATACCGTAATTCTTCCCACAAAATGTTAAGTTCCTAGGTGAGTTTCAAGAACTGATTATGATCATAGAACATGTGTATTTAATTTGTAAGAAGGGGATGAACACATAACTGAAAGTTATGCACCATAACTCATGTTCCCTGAAGGAAAGGAACGAGGTGCAACACTATTGCTATGGGAATTGTGCCCCCGCGCGATTACCTGAAGGAATAAATTCACGCCTTTACGGCAGTGGGCGTCAGCGTCACCTCAGAGGCCACGCCCTCTGGGTACTTAAGACGCTAGCGCCCATCCATCGGTCTCCAAGTGCACTTCACCGAGCTTTGGCATTGAAAAGGGCCAACTGTGTTGCACCTCGTTCCCTTCCTTCAGGGAACATGAGTTATGGTGCATAACTTTCAGTTCCCTTTATCAGTCAGGTTCACTCGGTGCAACACTATTGCTATGGGAACGTAATTCATTCACACCCTTGAAATGCTCAGTAAAATGCATGCTTGTGAGAACTTCTGCCTTTATACATTAGGCCTATTTCGGTTGCTCTCTACTGTGTGTTATAGAGGACAACCTGAGTGACGTCACATGTAGTAACGTCCAAACTACTGTATAATGTTTTGCAAACGTGTTTGTAGAACTCCAGTTTGCAGCTGCACAGATGTCTGCAACTGGTACGCCCTTGAACAATGACCACGAGGCGGCCAAGCCTCGAGTGGAATGGGCATGTACCCCCAAGGGCACCTGTTGACCTTTGTTACTTTACGTCCTTTTAATAGCCTCAGTCACCCAGTGTGAGAGACGCTGTTTTGACAGGGCCCTGCCAGCAGCCGGGTTAGCAAAACATACAAACAGCTGGTTTGTTTTCCTCCAATCAGCTGTTCTTTCAATGTAAGCACCCAAGGCCCTGACGGGGCAGAGTGCTCTCAACCTCCTCTGTTCCTCAGTGAGGACAGGAGCAAGAGGAAATTAAGAAAGTTCAAAGTCCAGACTTCTGGGATTCAAAGTTGGAACCTTTGGCACATATGCGGGGTTAGGACGTAGGGCGACCTTTGACCCATCAGGGGCAAACTTTGTACACATTGGGTGCACAGATAAAGCATGGAGGTCACCTACGCGTTTAGCTGAGCAAAGAGCCAAGAGCAGAGCAGTTTTATAAGATAGCAAACATATCTTAATGTTGCTCAGAGATTCGAATGGGGGCTCACAAAGAGCATTCAGGACTAACTGGAGATCCCAGTCAGGGGCCAGAGTCCTGTTGGGAGGTATTTTCCTCAATACGCCCTTCATGAACCGTATCATGAGAGGGTGTACACCGGGTATTTTTCCCCCCAGCCTTCGTGGCAAGCCGAGATGGCTGACAAAAACACCTTAATGGTGGAAAATGAGCGGCCTTTTTCCAGCAGATCCTGTAGAAAGGTAAGAAGCTGTACCAGGTCACAGGAATATGGTACAATATTCCTTTCCATGCACCAAGCTTCAAAAACACGCCATTTGCAAGCGTAGAGTCTGTGGCTGTGTCTCAATTCAGGGACTGTGTCCTCATGAGGACCCAGCCTAGCTGGGCCGAGTAGGCCACGCACTCACAAGGCCGGGTGGGCTGGACGAAACTGCTGAAATGGGACGGTCTAGCCTTCAGGTTTGCGTGATTACGTACTTCCGCCTTACGTGCGGCAAACGTGTTGAGCCGGCCTTGAAGTGGGTGGGGCGTTCTCTTGAAGTGGGTGGGAAGTGTGTGCGTGCTTGGTGTGTGTGTGGAAAGAGAAGGGACGCCGCTAAAATACATTTGTTAGCTAAATATATACATTAGTGTTTCTGAGTTTACTGTTTGTTAAGAACTGATTACAAATCAGTTCAGTTTCAATTTCAGTTCAAATCAGCGTTATACTTTTTATACTACTATGCAAAAACTCAGGACAGTATTACACTTTTATTATTTCATTTTATGCTTATGTTCATTGTTACATGCCCTAGGCATATAATTTATTTTAGTCAGGACACCATATTGTTTTGAGCAGAGGCATGAGCTGTTTAGGCTGTATGAGCCTAATTGATTGCAGCTGGTGCTCATTAGCTGTAGGTGGAGGTAGTGCTCTCTCTCTCTCCCTATATTAGGTCCAAGCCACAGAGCAGAAAGGGTTCCAAGTGAGAGTGGCAGCAAGCAGAGATCCAGAAGAGGTCTGAGCTGATCCAGGAGAAGGAGACCTGATGCAGGACCTGCAGCATCAGAGGTCCAGCAGCCCCAGAACCAAATGCAGATGAATGAGCAGCTGATCCAAGCAGCTGCAGCAGTCTGGGATGAAAGAGCATCAGGTGTGATGAAGAAACAGCAGACCTGATGATGAAGCAGCAGCAGCAGAAGCTGAACAGAGGTCTGTAGCAGCAGCAGCAGCAAAAGCAGCAGCAGCAGTGTGAAGAGGAGCCATGAAGCCAGTGTTTGGAGCCATTTGAGGTGGCCGTTTGTGAGCCGTTTGGAGCCATTTGATGTGGCCGTTTGGAGCCTTTTGAGGAGGCCGTTTGGAGCCATTTGAGGTGGCCGTTTGGAGCCATTTGAGGTGGCCGTTTGGAGCCTTTTGAGGAGGCCGTTTGAGCTGTGTAAAGAAGTCCGTATGAAGAAGCGGATGTCGTGAGACGAGCAGAAGTGCTGTCGTTTGGAGCTGGCGCGAGACCTGCTGCTGTGCGTTTGAAGAAGGAGCTGAATCCTTCTGTTGTGACCTGCTGCTGCATATTTAAGAAGAGGAAGCTGAATCCTTCCATTGTGGAGACCTGCTGGTGATGAAAACCAAGAGCCGTGAGTGTCCTGCTGGACTTTGAGTTTTTTGTATTAAAGAAGCTGTTTTTTGAGAAGTCCAACTTTTTTCTTTAATCACCTTTTTTTTAGGACACAGACTCCAGAGAGCCTGAAATAAACATTGTTTTTTTTAACATCCTTTCTGTGTCTGGTGTCCTTGTGTGCTACGTGCCTTCGGGTCGTAACATATAATGGGCCCTCGTCCGGGATTGGACTAATTGACTAATGAGCTATATTTTTTTTTTTCCCCTAATTTTTTGGTAAATTATAATGGGAGCTCGTCACATGTGCTATTTTTGGAGCTGTTTTTTGCATTTTTGAGCTGACTTGGTGGTGCGAATTGTGTTCGATGTCAGCTGGCTCTTTATGATACGTTAAGGGGTAGTTAGGACGTGACGTTTGTGTTTTGAGTAGTTTATGTGACAGACGTTTTGTGGTAGTGAGCTGTTTAAAACAGTTTTTTTTCTTACAACAATGGAGTTGGATGATGAGATGACCCGTTTGAATGAACGTCTGAGAGAGATGGAGATTAGTTTGGAGCAGCGAAGATTAGAATGTCAAAATAAGATTTATCAGAAAGAATTAGAGCTCGGTGTTGAACATGTCCCGTTGGGTGAGGTGAGGTTTCGCCCACTGTGGGGTTCACTAACGTGGAGCCCTGGAAAAGCTGAGTTGGGACTTTGCTCTAGTTTTTTTGTTGCTGAGAAAAGTGAAAAACTTGAGAAAAGTGAAGAACTTGAGAAAAGTGAAGAACTTGAGAAAAGTGAAGTACTTGAGAAAAGTGAAGTACTTGAGAAAAGTGAAGTACTTGAGAAAAGTGAAGTACTTGAGAAAAGTGAAGAACTTAAGAATGACTTAACTGTGGATTTGGATTTGGTCACTCCAGAGGTGTCACCACTAGTAGACGTGCAGTGCAAAAATAATGATGATGACGATGATGACATTGATCTGAGTGACTGTTTTTTGCTTTTTTCTGAATTAGAAGACGTCCCAGTGAGCAATTTGAGCATTGTTTCAGAGGAGCCAAGCCTGACTGTCCATCCTGCTCCTCTGGTTACCTTTTCATCCTGTTCACAGGAGGTTGTGAGTGGGCTGCTGGACGTCGTGGAACCTTTAGCTGAATCAGCAGCAGAGAGTGATAGTTTGCTGTCTGTGAGAGATGATCTGATGGAACAGTTTGAATTTGTAGACAGTGATTGTGTTAACTCTCAATGCTTTGTCTGCAGGGTGCCTGATGACAGTGTTGGTGCAGCTAAAATGATATTCCTGTCATGTGATGGAACTGATAACACAGAGGCGGACAATTTCCCTCTGGTTGTTGGAAAAAACCCTGATCTTCAGTCTGACATCACTGAATCTTGGAAAAACCAATTACATGCTATTTAGTAATACAAAAAAGAATATGGATTTTTTTCTAAAAATTGATGGTGTGGAAGTCAAGAGAGTTAATGAGGTGAAGTTTTTGGGTGTGGTAATTGATGACAAACTGTCGTGGAAACAGCACATCACTTCGGTAAAAATTAAGTTAGCCAGATCTACTGCGGTACTGTATAAAGTTAAAGATTTTTTGAATGAGACAGCTTTGCATTTGTTATATAATACCATTTTTGTTCCACATTTAATTTATTGTGTTGAAGTTTGGGGAAAGGCATTTAAAACTATGACAAAGCCTGTTTTTATTTTACAGAAAAGAGCTGTGAGAATTATTTTAGGAAAACCTTATTGTCATCCATCTAATACATTATTTAACCAACTTAAGTTATTGAAATTTTATGATTTGGTGGATTATAATATTTCATTAGTTATGTACCGTATTTTCCGGATTATTGGTCGCACCGGAATATAGGTCGCAGTGTCCAATTATTGCCAAAAAATTGGAAAAATCCATAAATTGGTCGCACCGGAATATAGGTCGCACCTACGTCACCGCCGACGTAACGCGTCATCCACCGCTGACGCGCCGCGTGACCGCTGAGACAACCCGACAATATGGACCGAGTGTTTAGCTATGCTGCTAATGTCTGCCAGAAGCTAACAGAAGCTAAACACGAGACGAGTCCGTCTCTGAAAACACGAATAAAAAATCTCATCTCATCTCAAATGTTTTCTCCAGGACATAGTTAAGTACATTGGACCCTTATAATTACTCTGTAAGCAGAAATAAATATACACGAGTGTTTAGCTCTGCTGCTAATGTCTGCCAGAAGCTAACAGAAGCTAAACACGAGACGAGTCCGTCTCTGAAAACACGAATAAAAAATCGAATCTCATCTCAAATGTTTTCTCCAGGACATAGTTAAGTACATTGGACCCTTATAATTACTCTGTAAGCAGAAATAAATATACACGAGTGTTTAGCTCTGCTGCTAATGTCTGCCAGAAGCTAAACACGAGACGAGTCCGTCTCTGAAAACACGAATAAAAAATCGAATCTCATCTCAAATGTTTTCTCCAGGACATAGTTAAGTACATTGGACCCTTATAATTACTCTGTAAGCATAAATAAATATACACGAGTGTTTAGCTCTGCTGCTAATGTCTGCCAGAAGCTAAACACGAGACGAGTCCGTCTCTGAAAACACAAATAAAAAATCGAATCTCATCTCAAATGTTTTCTCCAGGACATAGTTAAGTACATTGGAGCCTTATAATTACTCTGTAAGCAGAAATAAATATACACCGAGTGGTTTTGAAGCTATTTATGACGTTAACAGAAGTAACACCGATAAAAAACTAATCAGCCAACACCAGACCAGTCCGCCTCTGACACTAATATAAAATCGAATTTTATGTCAAATGTTTGCTATAGACCATCGTTACGTACATTCATGTCTTATAATTTAAACTCTGTAAGCATAAAAAATATACACCGAGTGGTTTTGAAGCTATTTCTAACATACCGGTAAACAGAACGACAGCCACGAGCTAACAAAAAGCTAAGCTAAAAGATCGTTTTTTTTTTCTCAAACATCTAATAAAGCTACCGGTACTCACTTGTAAACGTCCACACTGTGATTCCATTCTGTAAGTTTCAGAAAAATCCGCTGAGTGGTTCTTGACTTATCTTGCAAAATAAACCAGCTAAGAAACACAGCTAACAGCTACATCCAGGCCAGCAGGCACACAGTCAGTCCGAGCACAGGAGCTGTTTTTGGGAGACATGAGCTGGAAACCATACGGTCTTCTTCTTCTTGGGTCGGTGTACTCCTCTGGAAGTGTAATGCACAGCGCCACAGCGCCACAGCGCCCCTAGTGGCCAAAAGTGGTACTGCACAATTTTTCTGGCAAAGTGAAAAAGGCTGATATCTGAGTCAAAAATTGGTCTAAAAATATGGAAAAAAATCCATAAATAGGTCGCATCGGATTATAGGTCGCAAGCCTTGAAAAAACCATAAAAAGTTGCGACCTATAATCCGAAAAATACGGTATAAAGCTCAACACTACTTACTGCCTCCAAACGTTCAAAAGTTTTTTGTCAAAAGAAGGTCTTGTTATAGTCTCTTAAGGGAACTTCATGCCCCCCTCTAGTAAGGTCACCCAAGGCAGACAGGTCCTAGGTGAGGGAACAGACAAAGTGCAGCCCAAAAGACCCCTATGGTGATTAAAATTGATGGAACCAATGTTCCATCGCCCAGACGTGGATCATCGGGGTCCCACTCTGGAGCTGGGCCTGGACGTGGGACACGCTGGTGAGTGCCTGGTGGCCGGGCTTTTACCCATGGAACTCGGCCGGGCACAGCCCAAAGAGAATACATGGGTCCCCCTTCCCATGGGTTCACCACCTGTGGGAGGGGCCAAAGGGGTCCGGTGTAATGTGGGACAGGTGGTGGCTGAGGGCGGGGGCCTTGGCGGTCTGATCCTTGGCTACAGAAGCTGGCAATTGGGATGTAGAATGTCACCTCTCTGGTGGGGAAGGAACCTGAGCTGATGTGTGAGGTTGAGAGGTTCCGGCTAGAAATAATCAGACTCACTTCGACGCATGGCTCTGGCTCTGGAACCAGTTTCCTTGAGAAGAGTTGGACACTCTTCCATTCAGGAGGTGCCCCTGATGAGAGGCCCAGAGCAGGAATGGGCATACTTGTTTCCCCCATCTTGGTGCCTGTACTTTGGGGTTCACCCCGGTGAATGAGATGGTAGCCTCCCTCCGCCTATTTGTGAGGGGGACGGGTTCTGACTGTTGTTTGTGCTTATACGCCAAACGGCAGTTCAGATTACCCACACTTTTTGGAGTTGTTCTTGGAGTGGGTACTGGAGAGTGCACCTCCTGGGGACGCCCTTGTTCTGCTGGGGGACTTCAACGCTCACATGGCTAATGACAGTGAGACCTGAAGGGGTGTGGTTGGGAGGAGTGCCCCCCTGATCTGAACCCGAGTGGTGTTCTGTTATTGGACTTCTGTGCTCGTCATGGATTGTCCATAACGAACACCATGTTCAAGCATAATGGGGTCCATATGTGCTCTTGGCACCAGGACACCCTAGGCCACAGTTCAATGATTGACTTTGTTGTTGTCTCATCTGATATGCGACTGCATGTCTTGGACACTCGGGTGAAGAGAGGGGCGGAGCTGTCTACTGACCACTACCTGGTGGTGAGTTGGCTCAGATGGTGGGGAGGATGCCAGTCAGAGCTGGCAGATACAAAAGTATTGTGAGGGTTTGCTGGGAACGTCTGGCAGAGTCTCCCATGGTAGCTTTAACTCCCACCTCCGGGAGAGCTTCGAACATGTTCCGGGGAAGGTGGGGGACATTAAGTCTGAGTGGGCCATGTTCCGCGCCTCTATTGTCGAGGTGGCTTATCTGACATGTGGCCGCAAGGTTGTTGGTGCCTATCATGGCGGTAACCCTCGAACTCTGTGGTGGACACCAGCGATGAGGGATGCTGTCAGGCTGAAAAAGGAGTCCTATCGCACCTTTTTTGGCCTGTGGGACCCTGGAAGCAGCTGATGGGTACTGGCAGTCCAAGCACCATGCAGCTCGGGTAGTTGCAGGTCCTGGTCTCTGTTCCAAGGACAAAATATTAACACTGGGGTGACAGTGTCTTTTCTGCGGCCATACCTCAACTCTGGAATAAGCTCCCACTTGATCTACGTCAGATTACTGAACTTGGCCCTTTTAAATCGAAGCTTAAGACTTTTTTATTTCAACAGGCTTTTAATACTTAAATATGTGTGACATTTCTGGTTTTCTTTTTATTATGTTTTGTTTTTCTTGCTTTTTTTACTTGTCGTTTTAATTACTGTTTTTTGTTAAGCACTTTGGTCACCATCAGGTTGTGTAAAGTGCTGTAGAAATAAATAAATTAATTAATTAATGAAATGAATCCCTTTAAATCCAGATCTCACCATGTAGGGAAATGCTAAGAGCTCTGGCTCTGGTTTAGCACTGGAACTTAATTATAAATAAAAATCTCATTAAACTGAGCAGTAAAACAAATTATGTCATTGAATATAAAGCTAAAGTTCTCCTTACTGTATTTTACATGTGTTCCAGTGGTTCCTGCAGATGTTCAGAAGTCAGTGCTGATTAAAGAAGAAGCTCCTGAAGAACAGTGGCCTGATGTGGACCAGCAGGAAGTAAATTGCCTCCACATAAAAGAGGAAGAGGAGAAACAGTGGATCGGTCTGGGGGAGGAGCCACTCAATGTGAAGGAAGAAACAAATGTCACCAGCTTTTCATTCACTACAGTTCCTTTGAAGAGTGAGGACGATGAAGAGAAACCTCTGTTCTCACAGCTTCATCAACACCAAGATGAAGTCAGAGCTCTTCTGACCAGAAGCTCAGTTGACCACATAGAATCAGCAACTGGTGGAGGGTCCTGTGGAGGAGCAGGAACTACAAAAAATCCAGATCTAAATACTTGTGAAGACTATTCTGACTCATCAGAAACTGAAGTCAGTGAGGATGATGATGTGAATAATCCTGACTCTCACGAGAAACACTTGTCAGACTGTAGGTCAAAAACTGAAGACACTGATAAAGACTGGGAGTCTTTCTCTAGCAGCATCCCCGAGTTAGATGGAAATACTGTGGACAAAAATGGACAGAAGCCATTTTGTTGTGATCTGTGTAAAAAAATGTTTACCAGAAAGGGCCATTTAAAATCACACATGATAACCCACACTGGAGAGAGGCCATTTTGTTGTGATTTGTGTGAACGAAGCTTTACCAGAAAGAGCCTTTTAAAAACACACATGATTAAACACACAGGTCAGAAGCCCCTTTCTTGTTATCTTTGTAAACAAAAGTTTGCCCTAAAAGGCCACTTAAGTGCACACATGATAACCCACACAGGAGAGAAGCCATTTTGTTGTGATCTGTGTGAACAAAGGTTTTCTGAAAAGGGAAATTTAAAGAAACACATGATAACCCACACAGGTCAGAAGCCATTTTCTTGTGATCTGTAGGCGTGTTTCCATCAAGGTTTCTAGGTGCGCATTATGAAGCATCGCATCAGAAAAGCTAAATGGAAACGGCATAATTCGAGTTAACTTCCTCTAAGTCGCTCTAAAGTTTATACGCTCGCTTGAGGTAGTTTTTGGGGAGTCGATTCAGAGCTGAGTCGGCTAAACGACAGATGGAAACAGATTAGCCGACTCAGTTCTGCCGCAGCGAACATTCACGTCACGTGACTGATCAGCTGTTTCCGCTCCGGACAACATGTAACATCGCTAAAACTAGTTGGCATGACAGAATAAATACAACTTGCCCGATAGCAACACATACCTGAAATATTCTCTCCATTTTGCCGAGATGTCTGTTTTCAAACGCTACTTCCTGTTTACTGTGGAAGTGCGTAACGCTGACGTCTGACGTATGGCGCTGACGTGTGACGTAATGACGCTGACGTCTGACGTAGAGACGCTTTGCGTGGCATTGCAGATGCGCTTCAAGCCAGTTTAATGGAAACACTTCTGATCCTCATAATTTTAATTTACATTTTAGCGAAATTTTCTAAAATTCGCTCAAAAATCGAATTTAAATTGGATGGAAACATAGCTTGTGTGAACAAAGATTTTCTCGAACCAGCATTTTAAAGAATCATATGATAACCCACACAGGAGAGAAGCCATTTTGTTGTGATTTGTGTGAACAAAGGTTTACCAGAATGGGTAGTTTAAGCAGGCACATGATAACCCACACAGGTCAGAAGCCCTTTTCTTGTGATCTGTGTGAACAACGATTTTCTCGAACCAGCATTTTAAAGAATCATTTGATAACCCACACAGGAGAGAGGCCATTTTGTTGTGATTTGTGTGAACAAAGCTTTACCAGAAAGAGCCATTTAAAAACACACTTGATTAAACACACAGGACAGAAGTCATTTTGTTGTGATCTGTCTGAACGAAGGTTTTCTGAGAAGGGCACTTTAAAGAAACACACGATAACCCACACAGGAGAGAAGCCATTTTGTTGTGATCTGTGTGAACAAAGGTTTTCTGAAAAGGGAAATTTAAAGAAACACATGATAACCCACACAGGAGAGAAGCCATTTTGTTGTGATCTGTGTGAACAAAGGTTTTCTGAAAAGGGAAATTTAAAGAAACACATGATAACCCACACAGGTCAGAAGCCCTTTTCCTGTGATCTGTGTGAACAACGATTTTCTCGAACCAGCATTTTAAAGAATCATATGATAACCCACACAGGAGAGAAGCCATTTTGTTGTCATTTGTGTGAACAAAGGTTTACCAGAATGGGTAGTTTAAGCAGGCACATGAGAACCCACATGGGGGGGACATTTGAAATAACTCATAGGCATGAAGCAGCACAGTAGAAAAATCTTATTTTATACATGTATACTTACATACATATCGTAAAGTTAATCAAAACAACAGACTAAGTATGTAAGAAAATTTGTTGTACCTAAATTCTGGATTAATAAAAACTCAAATATTTTCAACATACCAACTGATTTTAAAGTTGTACTCTGTATTTTGTATGTCTATATTACAAAAAAGATTGAACATTATTGTCACTTTGCCACTGTCTCAACTTGGCTCTACACGACACGGCACCAGTTAAGGGCCTCTCCACTGTCTGTATTCACCCCACTCAGCTTGGTTTATGGGACCACCTTTTTCGTGGTTTCAAGCGGGCTGCTCCGAGGGACCAATTTTAATGCAAGCAGACAGCAGCCATTGATTTTCTTGCGAAGCTACATCACTTGATGACTCACCCAGCAAAACCGCAAACAATGTTTGAACCTCCACTACCTCGTGTTGACGGACGACGTCACAAGAAATGAGCGCATTTATTGAGAGATAATGAAGATGATGGCACAGCATGGCTACACCCGGACTTAAAGGCAGTGCCGGGATAAGCTAAAGAAACTGAAGTCAGATTATAGGACAATTAAAGACCACAACGAGCGGAGTGGCTCAAATACAAAAAGACCAGTTCCGATACCACATACAGTACATTATACTGAGGAACCCACCCACAGTGTGGCGAAGCAGGTCAACCACTGTAGTGGCAAATTACCTCCAACTGGTAATATCCAAGGAGAACTGAGTGGACTGGAGCCACACTTACCAATGACAAAGCAGCATAAGTCAGACAGGCCCCCTCCCTCTCGGTTTTCAAACCCCATTTAAAGGTCCACTGACATCTTACAAATTTGCATAAAATGGCTCTGGACAAAGCAGCAGCTTTTCTCCTCCGCTCCTTCCCTCCCGAGTTTTCCTCTCCCTGCTTGGCCACTTTGTCTTGTCTGCAGTTTTTCAGTGCTCGCTCGAACGCAAATTGAAGATGGATCTGGTTTCGTGGGCTGTCAACTCTATTGATAAAAAATTTCTACGAAGCGTTCCGGTCCTGGGGAACCGGCTTGCCCTTTGCAGTCGCATCCAGCTGGGTATATCATGGATTCCTGGGGAGAATGGAAGATGTTATGCTTGGACGTGCTTTCTGTCGAAGATGTGGAGGATATATTCATAATTGAATTTATGATAGCAGGTGCTCTGCTTTTTGGCTTGTGTGAAGTTATCTTCTATTGGAAAATCAGGAAGACTTCCGCGGCGATCAACGCGCTGTCGAAGCTCCCTTCTCAAAAGAGAGTGTGATCCGTGCTGTGACCTCCATGAATCAGCTGCTTTATGAACTGAACCGCAAAGTGGAGGCGGCCACTGAGGACCGTAGACCACTGGTAAGGTTTGGGACTCGTATGCAGCCAGGAGGGTTACATCTGGGGGAGGACTCATAGCTCGGGTCGGTGAAAAGTTTCCCATAATTTGGAGTGTATTGGATTTCGGACGGCCACCTGGACTCAAGGCCACAGAAAGTACACTGTGAGCCTGCCCTGAAGATAAATCATGCTAATCTAATCAGACTTCCCGAGCAGCTTTGGACAGGCTGACTACAAATTCTCCGGAGTAGAAGCAACTGAAGAATGAAACTACTGCAACTCCCCACCCCTCCCTCCCCGGAGAACTTTCTGTGTGCTCTAAGTCAGATAAGGCTGGCTGGTCCCGTCATCATCAGAACTCTGGCTAATCTGAACGGAGCTCATGGACTTTATCTCACTGCTTCGCCCTCAAATGCAAATGTGATTTGTCTTAACTTTGCTTGCTGGTAGAGTTTTTTGCTGTATCATATGGTGTCCTGTAATGACAAAATGTGATAGATCTTTTTTGTTATACCACTGATTACCCTCATGTTACCTTCCTTTTTTTTCCCATATCTAAGATTGTGGCGGCGCAGTTTAATTACTGCTGCGGCTGCGCGCACTCGCCCCCATCTCAAGGACGGGTGTGCGTCAATTGCGACGTTTTGTGCCCCGGTGCAATGACGATGCCAATAAAGATATATTCTATTCTATTCTATTCTATTCTTCTAAATGAGGGACTACTGTATATGTGTAAAAATAGCTGAGTTAAAGCCATTTAAATTGAGCTTTGGCCATCTTGAAATTGTTTTAAGTAATTATTTATTGGACATTGCCCTCAGCTATTATAACACCAAATTTCAGCTTAATATCTCTAGAAATAGCTGATTTACAGTATTGATCCTTTTTCGCTCAGGCGGCCATTTTGTATATTTAATTTGCAGTCAGAGTCTATGTAAAATAACTAATAATATCAGGTTTTTCTTGTAAATGAGTCCCCAACGCTCAGTGGGATTAACCTGTATAAATAAAAGTTGAATGAAAACAATAAAATAAAGTCAGAGTCAGAGAGTCAGAGAGTCTTTATTGTCATTTGCACCGCATGTGGTACATGTGATGAAAACGAGATTATGCACACAGGGTCCCAGTTACATCCAACAACAAATGCAAGAGAAAAACAGTAATAACATCTAGGATTAACTAAGAAAAACATCAACTAGAATAAAATAAAATAAAAATGGCGTCTTTGCAAATTATGTCACCGTGGTAACTGGAAACACCAATAAAAGTAATAGCGCACATCACGGTGCTAAGCCAGTGATTTTATATACCATTTGTGGGGGGAACACATTGCGGTTCTGGCCACATTAAAGTTGACAGAAGAGTAAGATATAAAGTTAAGAAACACTTGTCAGGTGGATAATAATACTGTAGGTTGCTGCCAGGTAGTCAGTCCCCAATTACTGTACCTTCTTGCCTGTTGAAGTGAATAATTTTCTTTCCAGTGACCTGTTCATGATACAAGAAGTGATTTTTATGGCGCGTCTGTTGGCCATAAAGTGATACACAGCTTAGTCCACCACACTCAGCACGTGCAGTCACAGGCCTTTCTCCCTCCACAGATGGAAAGCATTGAAGCCCATTATTGTGCTCTTTGAGGGGCGTCTTCCACCATGAACTCTTTGGCACACTTTTAAAGAGAGTGGCCTTTAATGTATTCAGGCCTGATTCACAGTGGCACTACCATCCCCCCCGGTCCTGCACACACTCGCATAACTTTTTCTGAGAAGAGAGAGGAGTAAACATGTGCGAGTCCCGGTGTTCCCTGGAACTTTTCCTTGTTTATCAGAAAGGGAATTGATGGGCCCTGACAGGAGTGGGGGGGGGGGGGTGGCTTCAAAGGGCAGCATTAAACGGCGTGACTTCTTTACAGTTGTGACATTTCCTGTTTATCTCACGAGAACTTTACGAAGGACGCCTCATCAAACAAACTCCGGAGAACTTATTTTATGTGATGGTTCTCAGTTGCAAAACGCACGTCTGCTGGAACATTGTTAAAGTTGTAGTGCGGCTGATGTTTGCCAACGCCGCAGCTATAATTAGGCTGAAGTGAGCTTACAGGAGTGGGGAAAACAAGTGAGAACGTCTCGGGGCTCTGGACGACAGAGGCCTAATTGTTAACAGTGACGATTATTAGGGTAGGGTTGTTGGTGTGTGTGTCAAGAGAGAGGAATTCCTCAGTAATAAGTGCGACGGCTGCTGCTCATGTGACTGTCGGCCTCTTCCTCTGGATTCTGGATGGCTCATTGTTGTGTCTTGAGTTGCTGGGAGACAGGGAAGCAAACTGGGTGGAGTGTGTCTGGACACACGGGCTCCCAGGCACGCTCTGCCCGCAGCATTGCTGTGTCACACACCTTGTTACACACCTTTACGGAAAAATAAACAGTCATGTAGATGCTATCATTATCAGCACATGCAGTCAGAGCCAGGATGACAAAGAAGGCAGAGAGCACTATTAAATGCTTATTTACTTAAAAGGCTTACACTAAAACTAAGTACAAATCCTTATCAAAGCATTTGCTGTAAAGTATTTAGGCTATGTCAAGAAGTAACAGGACTCAGTTTATTAGAAAGAACTGTAAAATTGTGATTGATTTTTGGTAAATCACACTTTTTTAATTATATAGAAAGGAGTTCACAACATTAGGTGAGGTTCTGTGGACACTTCGTGAACAATTAATATCTTACCCGTTGTAGTTAGCTCGTGAGCGGAGTCGGTTTAAAGAGATCCAGTTGAATTCTGACCAGATTACTGAGCCAACAGCGAGTCCAAGCAGGGCAAAGATCAGAGTGGATTACAGCCGTCTTAAAATTACTCAGCAGTCTCAAACGTTCATAGCAGTTCATGCAAATACTGTTTTTTAGGCCTTTTACATTGGTAGTGGAGTAGTCCTTCGTTTATCATGGGGGGGGGAACGTTCTGGACACCCTCCCCCCTGCAATAAGTGAAAATCTGTGATGTAGGAATGTGTCATGCTATATTTATTTTAGTATGTATATATATTTTAAGGCTTTACAAACCCTTCACTCTCTTGCAATAATCTAAACGCTTATGTAATTTTAACAACATATGTACTGCACAGTACTGCAACAATTTACTCACCAGCTCTGCAGAACACAGCGGCTCGGTTCCGGTCCAGCTCAGTTCCGGTTTGGAAGACCTACCCTGCCGGACCTACCCTATCAGTTCTGGTTCGGTTCTGGTCAGTTCTCTGCAGCCCTTGAGTGCCAAAATGCTTTTGGAGGGAGCCAGACCTTCGGATGGCTAGCACGGGACCACACTTTGGTCGAGTCCAAATCTGGATGGGGGAAGTCCCGGTGGGCTCCGGAGAGAACGCCGGAGAGAACGCCGGAGAGAACGCCGGAGAGAACGCCGGAGAGAACGCCGGAGAGAACGCCGGAGAGAACGCCGGAGAGAACGCCGGAGAGAACGCCGGAACTCCAGGCGGCGCCTCCTCACTCGGGTGGTCTTGTGGGCTGGCGGGCGGCACTCAGATTCACCGATGAGTCTGATGGTCTGATGACTGAGGAACAGCTTCTACCCTGAGGCTGTTAGACTCATGAATAAATAAATAATAAGAATAATCACTGTGAAATATCACATCATGCTGATGCTGATCTGTTTTCTTGTTGCTGTGTTCATCTGTGACCATCTGCTCATAAAGACTCATGTTCGTGCTGCTGTTTGTAATGACGTTTTTCTATTACTCTAGGGCTTAGTGTATTTCTAGTTGGATGTTTTTCTTAGTTCATATCCTAGATGTTATTACTGTTTTTCTCTTACATTTTGTTGTTGGATGTAACTGGGACCCTGTGTACATAATCTCATTTCATCACATGTACTACATGCGGTGCAAATGACAATAAAGACTCTGACTCTGACTCTGGTCCAGTTCTGGTTGGTTCCATGCGACTCTCTGCATCCGCTGGGCGCCAAAATCACTATGAATAAGGACTAAACTTTTTCGGATCAGAGCTAAACTTTCCCTGCATTTCAGCAGAACGCAATGGCTGGAAGCACTGTTACTCCTGGGTGGGGGACTGTTGACTTCTGGGAAATGTAGTCCTTTTAAAGTGGCGATAGTGTAGAGAAAACTACAAAATGGTAGCACCTGTCTGAAGTATTTTTCATTAACTTTTTATTCTATCCCGCACTGTCCCAATCACATGAGTAATATTAAAGTTGACAATTGTGTGCCGTATTTTATTTTTTGTGTACAATCTTACTTTGAAAACGCGCAAAAGAGTGAGTCCGTGAAAGTCGAACTGCTAAGTAGTGAAAGACTACTGTATATTTTTGCCTACCTATTTACGGTACTCTGAAATTGGAGGGTTTGCTGGAGCACAAATATTGAACACTGCAGCACATTTGGTGCAGTTTGGGTCCCATTCTGCAGGATTATTATAATATGTCTACTGAAATACTGTAATCATTTTATTCAAACTGATGGCATCATAAAGGATGATAAAGTTCATTATATATATATACTG
>JBBPBX010056453.1:0-22761 GCA_038048925.1 Garcialebias charrua
CAGTGGTGGGCATATGAACGCTAGGTAGCGCTAAAGCGCTAATCCGCTTACAGTGGACCTAAACTTTTTGTCAGCGTTTTTGTGAATTGACTAACTTTTATAATTCATAAGCGGATTTGTGCTATTTTTATTTAAAATGCAGTACCGCTAATAACTAATTATCTATCAGTAAAAACCAATAAACTTATTTACAAGCTCTTATGCTGCTTGTTTTACCTTTTTCCCCACCGTAAACAGCAGAGAGGAGGAAGGGTGTGAGGGGGAGGGGGGCAGAGCTGAGAACAGACTCGGATCTACCATGTAGGTAAATGCCTGGGGGTCCCATTTCAGCAGTGGCCCCGGCCCCGCCTCGCCCCGTGCAGTCACCTACATCACTAACATTGATCCTGCTTGTTAATGTACATTTAACATAAAAATAATTATAGTTACGATGAAAACGATCATTAAATACGCAATAAAAAAACGGTCGATTTCTTTATCCCCCTACTAAAAATGGACTATTCCATCTTGACATCTTCCGGGTCAGTCGTGAACTCGAGGGCTAGTTCTGTGGCTAGCTGGTTGTGCTGGGTACTTGGATAAATCCGCAGACAACCCCGCTGTTTCAAGCCAAATTAACGTGGCCGGATGATTTTATTGTGTGTTTTGTGTCCACCATTTGACGGTGAGTCGTTATTTTTATGTATTTTAGTTACTTTTCATTAAATCTGTTGACTACCTATAGACGCTGAACTCTGTGTCCAGCTGGTTGTTTTGGGTTACTAATGGATAAATCCGTAGAGAACCCCGCTGTTTCAAGCCAAATTAACGTGGCCGGATGATTTTATTGTGTGTTTTGTGTCGACCATTTGACGGTGAGTCGTTATTTTTATGTATTTTAGTTACTTTTCATTAAATCTGTTGACTACCTATAGACGCTGAACTCTGTGTCCAGCTGGTTGTTTTGGGTTACTAATGGATAAATCCGTAGAGAACCCCGCTGTTTCAAGCCAAATTAACGTGGCCGGATGATTTTATTGTGCGTTTTGTGTCGACCATTCGACGGCGAGTCGTTAGTTTCATGTATTTGGGTTACTTTTATGTATAAATGCGGTGGCGACACACCCGTGTATTTGAGATTTAAACGTGGTTTTAGGGATTAAAAGATCATTCTATTTTTTGTTAATTTCGTGGCCGAATAGAATATATGTACGTAAAGTATTAAATAAATCCTTTGATTTTTGTAATTTCATCCTTTTAGGATCATTTTTGTTACTTTTCAGTTGGCAGTGTAGTGCAAATATTGATAACGCTGCCGGCTATATATAAATATATATATATATATATATATAATATATATATATATATATATATATATATATATATATATATATATATATATATATATATATATATAATATAGAAATATATAAATAGCGGATTAGATTAGCTTCCCCTAATTTTCATAAGACATTTGTGCTTTTGAAATTGTGGACCTAAAAAAATTAATAAGCGTTTTAGAAATTGTGGAACTAATTTTTTAATTAGCGGTGCCCACCACTGGTCGCACCGCTGTATAGGTCGCAGTGTCCAATATTTATCAATAAATCGGAAAAAATCCATAAATAGGTTGCACCGGTGTATAGGTCGCACCTACGTCACCGCCGACGTAATGCGTCATCCACCGCTGACGCGCCGCGAGACCGCCGAGTCAACCCGGCAATATGGACCGAGTGTTTAGCTCTGCTGCTAATGTCTGCCAGAAGCTAACAAAGCTAAAAACGAGAGGAGTCCGTCTCTCAGAAAATGAATAAAAAATCGAATTTTAGGTCAAATGTTTTCTCGAGACCATAGTAACGTACATTAAAGCTCCTATAATTGCACTCTGTAAGCAGAATAAATATACACCGAGTGGTTTTGAAGCTATTTATGACGTTAACAGAAGTACACAGACATAAAACGAAGGCCAACACGAGACCAGTCCGCCTCTGACACAAATAAAAAATCGAATCTCATCTCAAATGATTCATCCAGGACATAGTTAAGTACAGTATTTTCCGGTGTATAGGTTGCACCTTTTTATGTTTTTTTCAAGGCCTGCGACCTATAATCAGGTGCGACCTATATATGGCTTGTTATCACTTTCGGTGAAACAATTTTTTAATCCAGCTCATTTCACAATTACGTTCATTTATTAAGGAAAAGTTCAGCTCAGACACATATTTGCTATAATTTTTATCAAACAAATAATTGTTTTTAAGTGTTAATCTTCTTAAAAGCCTTGCTGTGCGCTCCTGTGGCAGACATTTGCAGCAGAGCTAAACGTAGGTGCGACCTATACACCAGTGCGACCTATCTAGGGATTTTTCCAATCTATTGGTGATAATTGGACAATGCGACCTATACACAGGTGCGACCTATACACCAGAAAATACTGTACATTGGAGTGTTATAATTACTCTGTAAGCAGAAATAAATATACACCGAGTGGATTCGAAGTTATTTATAACAAATACAGAAGCTAACACTAGAAGCTACATGCTACAAAAAGATTTTTTTATTTTTTTATCTCAAACATCTAATAAAGGTACTCACTTGTAAACGTCCACACTGTGATTCCATTCCATTCTGTAAGTTTCAGAAAAATCCGCTGAGTGGTTCTTGACTTATCTTGCTGACAAACAGCAAACAAACAGAGCTAACAAGCTACATCCAGCCCCGAGGCAGACAGAATCAGTCCGAGCAGAGGAGCGTTTTTTCGGGCACAGGAGGAGAAGGTCCTCGCTACTTGCACAGGAGCTGGAAACGGTCTACGGTACTTCTTCTTCTTGGGTTGGTGTACTCCTCTGGGTGGTATTGCACTGTGCCCCTAGCGGGTACTGCACTTGCACTGCCCCCTGGTGGCCGAAACTGGTACTGTACTTGCACTGCCCCCTGGTGGCCGAAACTGGTACTGCACCATTTTATGCAACAGCAGGGTATATGCAGAAATTCCAGAGTTGAATTTAATACCTTTTAATACCTTTTTAATACGATCAAAATATTTTTTAATACCATCACGGCACTGAGCTGTAACCGTAGCGGCAACCTGTTGTACTTCAGTTTAGAGCAACTAATTGTAAAGTGATAAGATTACTGTCGTTTTCTTCCTAAACTTTGGTAGTAAATGTAGTTTTATAACAATTACTGGATACATCAATTTGCTTCTTGCCTCAATAAAAGCACTGACGTATTTGTTATTTAAATCTAACCCAAGAGAAAAAGTTTAATTGTTCCCACACATAACATATCTCTAATGACAAACAAAAACTGTAAACTTGAAAACAGAACAGTTTAGTTAAAATAATTCAACACTGAACACATGCATAATTCAAAAAGAGAGGTAGAAAAATAATAACTACTGTATTTTTCATCCTGTAAGTTGCAGTTTTTTGCATAATTTACATGCCTTGCAACTTATAGGACGAAGTGACATATAGATTTTTTTCCCCATATTTATAAACCATAACACTGAAATATGACTGTTTCATTCATTCTGACTGAAAAAAAAAAAAACAGTTCATGATATCTATTGTAGTAATAGTATGGCATGCTGTTGTATCATGTAATAGGAAAACGTGCCTATAATGACAAATTTAAAAAAGTTCAAGACAAAAACAACTGGACTTTATTTATTATACTATTATACTATACTTTATTGCTTTTTTATTGCACTTTTTAGAATTCACCATGTCCTGGATGACTGAGAATCTTCACTAGCTATTAATGACTCAATCGGCCTGCCATACTCTCCCCACCTCTCTGCTTGAATCTTCAATCCAGCAGCCAGCTGCACCACGGTGGCGAAATGCAGCTAATTTGACCATTAAAGTGAATTTATTAAGAAAATGACAGACAGAAAAACACCTCTGCTATTATTTCGAGCCAAAAAACAATTGTTTAGGTAATTTTCTTGTTAAATGTCGGCGAAACGAGCCGCGCTCCTTTTTCCTGTTTGTCACTGCTGTGCTTTCACGGAGTACACAGGCAGCGACACTTTTTTTTTTTTTTAAATAAAGCCGATTTAACCATTAAAATACATTTATTAAGAAAACGTTAGACTGAGACACACCTTTTGCTATAATTTCGAGCTAACAAACAATTGTTTAGGTACATTTCTTGTTAAATGTCGGAGGATAAAGCCGTGATCCTTTCCTGTTTCTTTTTACAGACATGATACCAGCTGTAGGTGCGCGCGCACACTGACTGACGATATGACGTCTTTGTTTTAGCTAAGGTCCTACTTGGAACATAAAATTAGAAAAGATAAATAAATTCACAGACCTTTTTTTAGACGACAGAACAAGAAAAATATAGTTGTGTAGGTTTAAAAAAAATTAATACCTCGTCAGATGACGTTTATTACTTTTTAATACTTTTTAATGGCCTTAATTTGTGTTAATTTCATTTACTACCTTTTAATACCTTTTACAACCCCGCGGATACCCTGAACAGGGAAAAAGGACTCAGCCAAAAATTGGTCTAAAAATATGAAAAAATTCCATAAATAGGTCGCACCGGTGTATAGGTCGCAGGCCTTGAAAAAACCATAAAAAGGTGAGACCTATACACCGAAAAATACGGTAGTTGAAAACGCACAATAATCATTTGAGCTGTTTTCACTCTACAGGTAGTCCCCGACTTACGAGCGAGTTCCGTCCCTAGGGGGCGCTCGTATGTCAAAAATTCGTAAGTAGGATCACATAGTAAAAAAAAAAAAAATAATATTTTTTTTTTATTTTTTTAATAAATGAATACATGTACAGTACTGGACAGTCACCAAGCACTTAGCCTATCCTAACACAGTTTTTAAAGATGAAGGAATAAGTTGAATTGTCTCCCTTTCACATAAAGGGAGCAAGCTCCCTATGGAGCCTGCAGGGAGGAGGGAGACAATTCAACTGACTCCTTCATCTTTAAAAACTGTGTTAGGATAGGCTAAGTGCTTGGTGACTGTACAGTACTGTACATTTATCTATTTATTAAAAATATACAGTATATACAGTATTTTTATTTTTTTATTGTTTTTTATTTATAAATAGATAAATGTACAGTACTGTACAGTCACCAAGCACTTAGCCTATCCTAAAGCTGGGTTTATACTAGCGTCTCATGTCTTTTACCCCCCGTTGAGTGAACCCAGCGCTGACGTGTGTCACCGACCGCATTGAGTGTTTATACCTCTTTAAGACGTGGGGATAATCCCTCCCTCTTCCCTCCCACTGCATACGTCACGCGCACTCACACTGCATACGTCACACGCACGTTGGCTGTTGCCGGAAAGAGGAAGTAATTTCAACAGTTCACTACGAAGAAAATGTATTCGCAGGCGGCAAAAGAGATGCTTCTCAGGTTGGATGACGAGTCGGAGGACGAGGATGAAGAAAATGACCTTATATTAATGTTATTGACCGCGAACATGGAAATACGACGCGAACGGCGTTGGCACGTTCGCCCGCTGAACAGGACCAGATCTACACAAGGCGAGTTTAGCTTGTTGGTTCAGCAGATGCGGGAGATGGATGACGAGACACACTTTTCATATTTTCGAATGTCCGCTGCTCGTTTTGATGAACTTGCCCACCGGATCTCCCCTCACCTGCAGCACGCACCGACGCACAGCGCACCGGTCTCTGCCCCGGAGAGACTGGCTGTGACGCTGCGGGTCCTGGCTTCTGGGTGCTCATTCACTGCCATCGCTGCCAGTTATAAGCTGGGGAAGGCTACTGTATGCTCTGTACGCCCATATGGAGGTAAGATGCAATATAATTAATGTCAGTACTGATGTTATATTTGCACTTTATTTTGTAATTTTAGAAAGTAACTTGGAAAGTAACTAAGTTAGATTACTAAGTTACTTTATTAGTTACTTTCAGCAGCCGCTGACAAGAACCCTCTGTCACAATACATAAAAAATTTAAATGTTTTAATAAAATAATTACTAATAAATATTCAAAAAACAAAATACAGTAGTCTTTCTTGACTTCACTAAACAAATAATATTTTTACAAAAAAGACTTATAAAATGTTTATTTTGAAAATGTGTCAAGTAAACAATACGTTTGTATGAAAATAAATAAAAGCATGAGCCACTGGCCAAAAGGATGGTCCAGCACAGAAGATCAACATCATCAGGTCAGGACTCTGCAGTCTACACTCATCTCCAGGCCAGCGGTCACTCTTTCAGGGATGAAGATGTTCACATCCTTGATAGAGAGGAACGATGGTTTGAGAGAGGAGTAAAGGAGGCCATCTTTGTGAAAAGAAACCATCCATCATTAAACAGAGGTGGAGGCCTCTGGGTTCAACTGTCCCCCTCTTACAATGCTGTTATTGCTAGTATCACTCAGCCCTCTGTGAATAGCAAACAACCATCAGGGTGCTGCTAACTATCCATTGTTAGGCTGATGGTCCGTGAGCAGCTGGTTTCAGCTGTCAGCAGCAAACTGGTTCATCCACTGTGAGAGGGTGCTACAGTATTTATAAGATTGAGATGAATACAGCATCTCAGACTGAGGAAGTCTTTTGGACAAAAGATAAAACGTTTCTACAATTTTTTTTGTTCTGTTTTGTTTTTTGAATGTCCAGAGGACCAGACTTAGCATTTTTAGATTTTTCTACCTGGATTATTGAGCATGCATCAGGGTCATCATCACACGCTTCTTAGCTGCAGGTGGATGTCCCTCAAGAGGAAAAAGACAGCTGCTTCCTCTGTCTCAGACTGGAAATAACACAAACAGGTAAAAAAATAAAAATAGTTAATAAGATTATCATTTTAAATTAAAAAGGTTAATTATTAATAAAAGAACAATACCTCTTCTTGTGGTTGGATCTCTCGGTCATCATCAGGGCAGGGATTTATTCAGCTCCAGGACTTGTTGACATCAGTTTTTTCATAAAGTGATTAACTTTTTGGCTGGTGTTGACATGATGATGGACGTGATGGAAGACGTTTTAGAGACGCTCAGTTAATTTAAAGCCTGCACAGCAACAACAACATTTCAGACGTAGATCCAGAGCTGTAAAATGTCCTACAGTTTGTGTTATTGACTGATCTGACCTACCTGAAGGCTGTTTTAATGCTGCTGCTGCTCTGTTAGCAGTGTTTACAAGCTGCTCCTCGTTCACGTTCGGATCACGTCGTTAAGTCCGTTCAAGTTAGACGTGTTGTCTGCTGCAGATCCAGTCTCCGTGAAACAAAGTCCACACACCGTTTTGGATGTGCGCTCGTGTTTTTAACAAGTCACAACGTTCCCAAACAAACAGGAGACCGCAGCGAGATGCTAAACCTAGCTTAATGCTAACGTGTGCTACAAGACACCGGGCGGTCGCATAGACTGACGTCACTCCTGTCTTTTTTTTTTATCGCTCCCCCCGAGACGCATTGGCGAAATAAAATAAAATTACAGTTCTACAGAAAATGGCAAAAAAGTAACGCACAATAATTTGGAGTGAGTAACTTTAATCTGATTACTGGAGTTTCAAATAGCAACGCGTTAGATTACACGTTACTGAAAAAAGTGGTCCGACCAGAGTAACGCGTTACAAAGTAACGCGTTAGTGACATCACTGGCCTTAACACAGTTTTTAAAGATGAAGGAGTCAGTTGAATTGTCTCCCTCCTACCTGCAGGCTCCATAGGGAGCTTGCTCCCTTTATGTGAAAAGGAGACAATTCAACTTATTCCTTCATCTTTAAAAACTGTGTTAGGATAGGCTAAGTGCTTGGTGACTGTCCAGTACTGTACATGTATTCATTTATTTAAAAAAAAATAAAAAAAGTAAAAAAAAATAAATAATTTTTTTTTTTTTTTAATGAGATGCATGCTCGTAAGTCCGGGACCTCGTAAGTAAGAGCGCTCGTAAGTCGGGGACTACCTGTATTGTTGGTTCTCGTGTTTAAAAGCAGACTCAAGTTTTAGACTGAAGTCCTAATGTTTTACTTCTAGAGGAACTAAAGAGCGCTTAGTTTCCTGTGGACTTCTGTGTGTCTGTTTAAATATACAGTATCTAAATGGATAAATCTTTGTCAACAATCCTCAAATTCAAAGGGTATCTGTCCCGTGTGGACAGTCATATGCAAGTTTAAAGTTATCTCATGGCTGAAGCTTTGTCCACAAAGCTCACATTTAAGTAGTTTCTGTCCAGTATGGACTCTCGTGTGAAAGTTTAAACTGGACTTCTGCTTAAATCTCTGTCCACAAAACTCACATTCATACAGATTTTGGCCTGTGTGGACACTCATGTGTGGGATTAAACTACTCTTGTGGGTATATCTTTGTCCACAGACTTTACATTCAAATGGTTTTTGTCCTGTGTGGACTCTCGTGTGTGAGATTAAACTACTCTTGTGGGTATATCTTTGTCCACAGACTTCACATTCAAATGGTTTTTGTCCTGTGTGGACTCTCGTGTGTGAGATTAAACTACTCTTTTGGGTATATCTTTGTCCACAGACTTCACATTCAAATGGTTTTTGTCCTGTGTGGACTCTCGTGTGCATGCTTAAATTCGTCTTCCGGCTAAATTTATGTCCACAAATCTCACATTCAAACGGTTTTTGTCCAGTGTGGATTCTAATGTGTGATATTAAATTGGTTTTCTGGCTAAATCTGTGTCCACAAAACTCACATTCAAATGGTTTCTGTCCAGTGTGAACTCTCATGTGTGAGATTAAATTTTTTTTCTGGCTAAGTCTTTGTCCACATTGCTCACATACAAAAGGTTTCTCTCCTGTGTGGACTCTCATGTGTATTTTTAAATCTGCTTTTCTGTTAAATCTTTTACCACATTCATCACAACTAAATGATTTTGGTCCTGTCTGGACTTTCCCATGTGTATCTACACTTTTCTGCTCTCTGACATTTTTCTTCTGACCCAAACAGCTTGAACCTCTTACTGTTGAATGGTGTGTCATGTGTTTCTGAAGCGACCGGTTGTGAAGAAATTGTTTACCACACTCAGAGCAGCTGAAACATTTGTTGACAGAGTTTACAGCTGACTCAGGAGCTCTGCTCTCCTTCCAGTCTTTGTCACTGTCTTCAGTTGTTGACCCAGAGTCTGACAAGTGTTCCAGCTGAGAGACAGGATTGTTCCCTTCCTCGTCCTCTTCATCATCCTCACTGACTTCAGTCTCTGAAGAGCTGGAAGCATCTCCATGAGGATTTAGATCTCGGTTCCTGCTGGTTTCTGCTCCTCCACAGTCCTCTCCATCAGCTTCTACTTTCATCTGGTCAGCTGAGCTGCTGGTTGGAACATCTCTGTCCTCCATTTGGTGCTGATGAAGCTGTGAGAACAGAGGCTTCTCTTCATCATCTTCACTCTTCACATGGACTGCGGTGAATGAAAACCTGCTGGCATCAGTCTCCTCCTTCGCACTGAACTGCTCTCCCTCCAATCTTGTCCAGAGTTCCTCCTCTTCCTCCTTGATGTGGAGGAATTCTGGGTTCTGTTGGTTCACATCAGGTCTCCATTCCTCAGGAGTATCTACTCTGATCAGCAGAGTCTGCTGAACATCTGCAGGAGACACTGAAACACAGACAATATGAACTGAATACGTATAACTTTATATCCACTCATACATCACTTGTGTTGTTGATTTATGTTCTGTGGATCAGAACTGTTCCAAGTTAAAGGAACATTTTATTCAGTAAGAGACAATCAAATGTCTGTTTATCATCAAAAAAATAAAAAATTTTTTAAATGCAATTGCCTGATATGGGTATTTTAAACATTTTGGTTTAATATCCTGATGCATGCTCAATAATGCAGATAGAAATTCTTAAGAAATTTAAGTCTGGTCCTCTGAACATTCAAAAAACAAAACAACTTTTTTTTTCGTATTTAGACTGAAAAAGTCTGCACAAACTATAGATCAACAAAAACCACCACAAAAACTAAAGTGAAGGTGCAGTTTCCCAAAACAACTAAATAAAATAAAGCTTAAGATCTGTTGAGCAAAAATGTAATCTACAACAAAATATATGCTGATTTTAAATGAAGTATAACTTCCAAAACTTGTAACAAGGTGATCAGCTGACCCTGAAGCTTGTTGGTGTTTCAGTTTCATCTATTCATGCAGAAATGATTAATTTTTTCTAACTGATCTGTCTCTAGCCGTTTTCGCACTGCACAGCCCTCTCCGGCTCTCCCCGGCTCCACCCTGCTTCTAACCCGGGTTCGGCGTGTTCGCATTTTCCTTTTCCGCTCGGGGTCCGCCCTCGTTTTGGAACCATCTCCACCGTGGTTCTTATCGGGCCGAGCCCCACGGACCCAGTTTGACGTCATGTACTGCTCACATTTGATTCGTTGTTTGCAGCAGGGGCGGGACTCATTCAAACAACAACCTCAGCGCGAGCTGATTTCATTAATATTTAACTACAGAAACCCCTAAAATAATTGTTAGCTGAATTAGTGTTTCTGAGTTAAATTTTTGTTAATGACTGATTACAATTCAGCTTATGTTAGGACGTAAATAACACGAAGCGCGCACCCATAGCCTACAGAGCATTTCCGCCTTTCAGCGCGAATGCTGAAGTTCTATAAAATATAACTAATATTCTCTAACTCTTGCGCGTAGCCAGGGTTTTAAAATATAACTGATAATCTCTAAATCCTGCGCGCGCCAGAATTTTACAAGGGGCGAATCGTTCATAGGAAAGGTTGACTCCAAAAAAACTAATAAGGATGGCTCAAAAGCCCTGAACGCTAATGAGCAAAAACAGTGATTTCTGAATTAATTAGATGTTAAAAATCACAAAATGCATAAAAATGAAAAATAAAAAGCTGTGCCTCATAGGCCTGGTCTTGGTGAGTAGTTTGACGTAAGTTTTGTGTGGATGGCTCAAAAGCCCTGAACGCTATTGAGCAAAAACAGTGATTTCTGAATTAATTAATTATTAAAAATCACAAAATGCATAAAAATGAAAAATAAAAAGCTGTGCCTCATAGGTCTGGTCTTGGTGAGTAGTTTGACGTAAGTTTTGTGTGGATGGCTCAAAAGCCCTGAACGCTATTGAGCAAAAACAGTGATTTCTGAATTAATTAATTGTTAAAAATCACAAAATGCATAAAAATGAAAAATAAAAAGCTGTGCCTCATAGGCCTGGTCTTGGTGAGTAGTTTGACGTAAGTTTTGTGTGGATGGCTCAAAAGCCCTGAACGCTATTGAGCAAAAACAGTGATTTCTGAATTAATTAATTGTTAAAAATCACAAAATGCATAAAAATGATAAATAAAAAGCTGTGCCTCATAGGCCTGGTCTTGGTGAGTAGTTTGACGTAAGTTTTGTGTGGATGGCTCAAAAGCCCTGAACGCTATTGAGCAAAAACAGTGATTTCTGAATTAATTAATTATTAAAAATCACAAAATGCATAAAAATGAAAAATAAAAAGCTGTGCCTCATAGGCCTGGTCTTGGTGAGTAGTTTGACGTAAGTTTTGTGTGGATGGCTCAAAAGCCCTGAACGCTATTGAGCAAAAACAGTGATTTCTGAATTAATTAATTGTTAAAAATCACAAAATGCATAAAAATGAAAAATAAAAAGCTGTGCCTCATAGGCCTGGTCTTGGTGAGTAGTTTGACGTAAGTTTTGTGTGGATGGCTCAAAAGCCCTGAACGCTATTGAGCAAAAACAGTGATTTCTGAATTAATTAATTATTAAAAATCACAAAATGCATAAAAATGAAAAATAAAAAGCTGTGCCTCATAGGCCTGGTCTTGGTGAGTAGTTTGACGTAAGTTTTGTGTGGATGGCTCAAAAGCCCTGAACGCTATTGAGCAAAAACAGTGATTTCTGAATTAATTAATTGTTAAAAATCACAAAATGCACAAAAATGAAAAATAAAAAGCTGTGCCTCATATGCCTGGTCTTGGTGAGTAGTTTGACATAAGTTTTGTGCGGTTGGCACAAAAGCCCTGAACGGTATTGAGCAAAAACACAGATTTATGAAATATTAAATTATCAAAAATTACAAAATGCATAAAAATGATAAATAAAAGGCTGTGCCTCATAGGCCTGGTCTTGGTGAGTAGTTTGACGTAAGTTTTGTGTGGATGGCACAAAAGCCCTGAACGGTATTGAGCAAAAACACAGATTTATGAAATATTAAATTATCAAAAATTACAAAATGCATAAAAATGATAAATAAAAGGCTGTGCCTCATAGGCCTGGCCTTGGTGAGTAGTTTGACGTAAGTTTTGTGTGGATGGCTCAAAAGCCCTGAACGCTATTGAGCAAAAACAGTGATTTCTGAATTAATTAATTATTAAAAATCACAAAATGCATAAAAATGAAAAATAAAAAGCTGTGCCTCATAGGTCTGGTCTTGGTGAGTAGTTTGACGTAAGTTTTGTGTGGATGGCTCAAAAGCCCTGAACGCTATTGAGCAAAAACAGTGATTTCTGAATTAATTAATTGTTAAAAATCACAAAATGCATAAAAATGAAAAATAAAAAGCTGTGCCTCATAGGCCTGGTCTTGGTGAGTAGTTTGACGTAAGTTTTGTGTGGATGGCTCAAAAGCCCTGAACGCTATTGAGCAAAAACAGTGATTTCTGAATTAATTAATTGTTAAAAATCACAAAATGCATAAAAATGAAAAATAAAAAGCTGTGCCTCATAGGCCTGGTCTTGGTGAGTAGTTTGACGTAAGTTTTGTGTGGATGGCTCAAAAGCCCTGAACGCTATTGAGCAAAAACAGTGATTTCTGAATTAATTAATTGTTAAAAATCACAAAATGCATAAAAATGAAAAATAAAAAGCTGTGCCTCATAGGCCTGGTCTTGGTGAGTAGTTTGACGTAAGTTTTGTGTGGATGGCTCAAAAGCCCTGAACGCTATTGAGCAAAAACAGTGATTTCTGAATTAATTAATTGTTAAAAATCACAAAATGCATAAAAATGAAAAATAAAAAGCTGTGCCTCATAGGCCTGGTCTTGGTGAGTAGTTTGACGTAAGTTTTGTGTGGATGGCTCAAAAGCCCTGAACGCTATTGAGCAAAAACAGTGATTTCTGAATTAATTAATTGTTAAAAATCACAAAATGCATAAAAATGAAAAATAAAAAGCTGTGCCTCATAGGCCTGGGGCCTCATGTACAAAGACTTGCGTGGATTTCTTACTGAAAAGTGCCGCACGGTCAAATCCAGAAATCTGCCTACGCACAAAAAAATCCAGATGTATCAAACTGTGCATACGCCGGTATCCACGCACATTCCTTTTGTACATCACAACCAACGTGGGATTGAGCGCACATGAGAGAGTGGCCGACTCCGCCTTTGACACGCCTCCATATAAATATGCAAATTCATTTAAATATGCCCTGCACGTTAGGAATGTCGTCTTTGCTCTATTGCAAATCATGTCGAAACGTGGAAAAAAGAGGAACTTCACGGACTGTGAACTTTAGACACTTCTGAGTGACGTAGAGGGGCACAGAAAAAAGCTCAGCTCACAACAAACCGTCCACTTTTAAATGAAAAGTTGACCCAGCTGTTTTAACATGCATTGATAGATCAGTGGTTAGCGTGCCCGCCTTTCGTCCCGAAGGTCATGAGTTCGACTCCCGCATGGTACAACGTTTTTTTTTTAAAATTCATTCCAGATTTAAAGAACACAAGAAAACTGTTTAGAATGAACAACATGAAATGAAGGCAAAAGGGGATTTCTTGTGGTTTTTTTGTTAATAGTTTTCTTGTGTTCTTTAAAGCTGCAGTATGTAGCTTTTTTTATGAACATATTTCTTCACTCTGTCACTACCTCCTGACAGACTGATGTTAGCCAGGTAATCTCTGAAAAAAAAAAAAATATATATTGTCCCCTTGCTTCTCCAGGTGGTAAATAAGCATTTCTAAAAAGAAAAGGTGACCCACCATTTTCCAGCCAATAAAAACAGAGTTTGTAACCAGCCAATAAAAACAGAGCTTGAATTTGAATCAGCCAATAAAAACAGAGCTTGAATTTGAAATTTAACAGACCACAAGGGGGCAGAGCGGGATCAGAATGCTTTGCCTGTTGAAAATATTTCTAAGTGCTGGAGTTCTACAGAAACTGCATACTGTACCTTTAAATCTGGAATGAATTAAAAATAAAGACAAACGTTGTTTTCATTTAAATATACCCTGCAACAGAGAAATATTGTCTTGTCCCATCATGCATCACGTTCTTCAACTGCTAAAACAGCTAAGAATGAACAAAAAACAAGAATTTAAGCTGTGCAGAACTATTCAGTCTTTCTGTTTGTTATATTTTTTGCAGGTTGTATTCTGATTGCGTCCATGTGGATGTAATAATTGTTCATCATGTGTGTTTGGGTGGAAATAATCATTATTCCCACCATGAACAGTTTCCAGAATCGCCTGTAGGTGTCGCCAAAGGAACACAAACCACAGAAACGTGCCTACGCCAAGCCTGGAGCTGGCGTGAAAATGTACTTGGATGCGCACATATTCACGTTCAGTTCAGTTTTGATACATACGGGGTTTTGCGTGGATAGTGACGTACGCACGGTTTTTGTGCGCACGCACGGTTGATACATGAGGCCCCTGGTCTTGGTGAGTAGTTTGACGTAAGTTTTGTGTGGATGGCTCAAAAGTCCTGAACGCTATTGAGCAAAAACAGTGATTTCTGAATTAATTAATTGTTAAAAATCACAAAATGCATAAAAATGATCAATAAAAAGCTGTGCCTCATAGGCCTGGTCTTGGTGAGTAGTTTGACATAAATTTTGTGTGGATTGCTCAAAAGCCCTGAACGCTATTGAGCAAAAACAGTTATTTCTGAATTAATTGTTAAAAATCACAAAATGCATAAAAATGATAAATAAAAGGCTGTGCCTCATAGGCCTGGTCTTGGTGAGTAGTTTGACATAAGTTTTGTGCGGTTGGCACAAAAGCCCTGAACGGTATTGAGCAAAAACACAGATTTATGAAATATTAAATTATCAAAAATTACAAAATGCATAAAAATGATAAATAAAAAGCTGTGCCTCATATGCCTGGTCTTGGTGAGTAGTTTGACATAAGTTTTGTGCGGTTGGCACAAAAGCCTGAACGGTATTGAGCAAAAACACAGATTTATGAAATATTAAATTATCAAAAATTACACAATGCATAAAAATGATAAATAAAAGGCTGTGCCTCATAGGCCTGGTCTTGGTGAGTAGTTTGATATAAGTTTTGTGCGGTTGGCACAAACGCCCTGAACGGTATTGAGCAAAAACACAGATTTATGAAATATTAAATTATCAAAAATTACAAAATGCATAAAAATGATATATAAAAGGCTGTGCCTCATAGGCCTGGTCTTGGTGAGTAGTTTGACTTAAGTATCGTGCGGTTGGCACAAAAGCCCTGAACGGTATTGAGCAAAAACACAGATTTATGAAATATTAAAATATCAAAAATTACAAAATGCATAAAAATGATCAATCAAAAGCTGTGCCTCATAGGCCTGGTCTTGGTGAGTAGTTTGATATAAGTTTTGTGCGGTTGGCACAAAAGCCCTGAACGGTATTGAGCAAAAACACAGATTTATGAAATATTAAATTATCAAAAATTACAAAATGCATAAAAATGATAAATAAAAGGCTGTGCCTCATAGGCCTGGTCTTGGTGAGCAGTTTGATATAAGTTTTGTGCGGTTGGCACAAAAGCCCTGAACGGTATTGAGCAAAAACAGTGATTTCTGAATTAATTAATTGTTAAAAATTATAAAATACATAAAAATTGAGAAATAAACAGCTGTGTCTCGCAGAAGTGGTCTTGGAGATTAGTCTGATGCAAGTTTTGTGTGGGTGGGTCAATCGTGTAAAATATATTATTTTTTGTTTCTGAAGAGTGAATGCGGTCGAAAATTTGTTGACTGTCCCTAAGCGAACCATGACGTCTCTGAGAAGGGGCAGACCAAGAGTGGCTGCCCGAAATCAGACTCCATGAAGCGGACTGACGAGAGCAACGCACCCCTGCAGCCACGGAGCTCGAATATCCAACTTCCAACGTAAAACTAACTTTACCGCAGTAGCTTGGACTACAAATGTGGCCTTCGACGCATACAGGCCCTGAACTTCAGACACAGCCTTAAATATCTTCTCTGCTAAAGTGTAAAACGGTTGTTTTATCCCTGATGATTTTAGTTTGGATACTTTAGCTCCAAACGGAGTATAATTAAGAGATAAAAACAGCCTCCCGATTCTTGATCTGATATTTTAGTTTAGATATTTTCCACCTTAGCGCTAGCTTCTGTTAGCATGCTAAGCTACAAACACGGACAAGATATTTACAAGTTCTTGTTAAGAAGCTAAATCAAGCAACTACCTAGAAACCACAGCTAGCTAACATCGTCTGATGTAGAATGAAAAAACAAACCTGAACTCATTTTGTCTCCAACTCGACTGTTCCTCTTCGTAATCTGAGATTATTCCTTCAAAAAGACCCGATATTTCTCCACAGCTTCCTCCAGTCTGTTGGACTCGCTGTCTCCATGGTTTTACACCTCGGTGAAGTTATCTTCAACACATTCGCTCCGTGGACTCAGCGGTGTCTTCGTGCAGTTTCACCCACGGGCCGCTGTTGGCAGATGATCTCATTGTTGCCAGATCTCGCCATAGAAACAGCAATCAACTCCATGAAAACAAGCCTAAAACAAGCAACGATCTCTATGAAAACAAGCCCAACTGGCAACCCACCATATTGTGTAAAACAGGCAGTTTTTTAAACAGGATAAATAAACATACATTTATTATGGCATTACACATAAACAGCAAAATTATGCTAAACACTTTGAATAACATACTTTTATGCTCTAAAAAATAAAAATACATTTTGCATATGTAACATTAATTCAACCGTTATTTATACAAATTAATATCATCAAGCCTCTGGGACTCACTGATTGGTGTGTACATTGCAATTTTTAGCTCATTTCTTTGTTTTGTCACAGTGAAATCTCATGGAAGAGAAGGGTGCACATTTTTTTGTGCTTCTCAGTATTGGCATGTTGAATTAAATCAGCATGGTGAGCACATATTTCACAATTGCAAAATCTAGCGTGCCTTTGACGCATCTCCCATCTGAGGTCGGTTCCATTCTTTAAGAGTGCGCTCTTTCTCCCATTCTTTATCAGAGTCAGAGAGTCAGAGAGTTTTCAGAGAGTCAGAGATTACGGTAAAATCAGAAAAAGCGCTCAATACAAAAACAACTGGACTTTATTTGTTGCAGAAAACGTTTCACCCTTTATCCGAAGGGCTTTTTCAATTCAAAAGAGCAGCTGTGAGACAGAAGTTTTATACAGGCTGACATGCCACGCACCAACATGTAATTTGGAAGCTGAAATAACGCCCACACATACCGGAGATAACATATCCATTCTATGTAAATTGACGCAACAACACATCACAGCTTAACAGTAGGGGGTTTGATTAAGGTCTTTGTTCCTCTAATTCACAAAACTAAACTCCTATGAGGGAACAACTCCAAGCCATTGATTCCGATATGTGGATGACACCTGGGTCCAAATCCAAACCAAGGAAGTAGAGGCGTTCACCAGACACATCAACTCGGTCGACAACAACATCAAGTTCACCAGAGAGGATGCATACGACAACAAGCTGCCTTTTTTGGACTGTTTGGTCCACATGGAAAGAGAGGACAGTCTCAACATTGAAGTTTACAGAAAACCAACCCACACAGACCAGTATCTTCTGTTTGACTCTCACCATCCACTGGAGCACAAACTTTCTGTTATCAGAACTTTACAGCATCGGGCCGAACACATCCCCACGAAGTCAGAAGGGAAGGAAAAGGAACAGAAACACATCAAAAAATCTCTCCAAACATGTGGATATCCCAACTGGGCCTTTGTCAAGTCAGCGAGGAAGTCGACAAAACACAATAATGATCAGAAAAAGGACAACAGACGAAAAAACATTGTCATCCCTTATGTGGCTGGACTATCAGAGAATTTCAGAAGGATTTTCAACAAACACAACATCCCAGTACATTTCAAACCCAGCAGGACTCTCAGACAGAGGCTGGTGCATCCTAAGGACAAAACACCTACACACAAACAGAGAGGTGTAGTTGATGCAGTCCAGTGCAGCGAGGACTGTCCAGATCTCTACATTGGAGAAACTAAACAGCCGATTCACAGACGAATGTCCCAACATAGGAGAGCCACCTCTTCTGGACAAAACTCAGCTGTTCACCTCCACCTCACGGACAAGGGACACTCATTTGAAGACCAGAATGTGCACATTTTGGACAGAGAGCACAGGTGGTTTGAGAGGGGGGTGAAAGAAGCTGTGTATGTTAAAAGGGAAAAGCCTTCTCTTAACCGAGGGGGGGGCTCAGGTTTCAACTTTCAAAGACATATACAGGGAACCCTCGAGTTACGTCAGGGATTGGGACCTACGAGTGTGACTTAGGTCGATTCTGTCGTACCTCGCGGACCAAAAACACGTGCCTGTCGTAGGTCCGCGTTTCTGCCGTAGGTCGCGGCTATACCGCTAACGGAGCGCCGCACACACATTTAACGGCATGAGAATGAACAAGCGGACATCCTGTGCCATAAACATGCACAGAACTTTATTTACAAACACTTAGATAACACATTATACCACACATTCATCCATAAACACACAAAACCAGTACAGCATGTACAGGTACAGTACTGAAATGTTTTTTTCAGCACAGACAAAGCATACAAAATACAAATCTCTTCCTGAACAGTTCTCAGCCATAATCTGCAAATGAGTTCAACCATGAAACATGAACACTTCTCTTTGAGCAGCAGCTGTCAACATCAAAATGCAGCAAATGATAAGGAACTCCCATGCATTCATCCATGCATCCAGCAGCAGCAAAAACATGTCAACCATGAAACATGAACACTTCTCTGAGCAGCAGCTGTTAACATGTTGCAACCATCATGTTTTTGAAACCAGTGCAGTCCATGTGGTGTTGGTGTGCAGTCCATGTGTTAACATCAAAATGCAGCAAATGATTAGGAAACTCCCATGCATCCATCCATCCATGCATCCAGCAGCAGCTAAAACATGTCAACCAGGAAACATGATCACCTCTCTTAGTGCAGCAGGTGTCAACATCAAAATCCAGCAAATGATAAGGAACTCCCATGCATTCATCCATGCATCCAGCAGCAGCAAAAACATGTCAACCATGAAACATGAACACTTCTCTTTGAGCAGCAGCTGTTAACATGTTGCAACCATCATGTTTTTGAAACCAGTGCAGTCCATGTGGTGTTGGTGTGCAGTGCATGTGTTAACATCAAAATGCAGCAAATGATTAGTGTAACACCACCGCTTGAGGTGGAGAAGTGTCACGAACACATCTGAAGGTCGTGGGGTGGAGAAGGAGTAACCACGCTGAAAGGGAATAGCTTGGCTGCACGGACTTTATTCAGCTCTTCAATACAACGTCATCCCCTCATGAACGCTGCCCGCGTCTGCCGTTGTTTTCGCCCGCTTAACCTGAACACACCCAAAAACCCACGAAGAAGAAGTCTCTTAAAGACACAGTAACCTAAATACGTAACTGCCCAAATAAATCATCTTACATCAAAATAAATCAAAATAAATCATCTTACATACTTCCCCCTCTTTAAATGAAATGTCCTCATTTCAAAATAAGGTAACCATAGTAACAATAAGAGAAAATAAATCATCTTCCCAAAACACAATCTCAGAACAATAAAACTTACAACAAAGTCCACATATAGAACAGTTTTTTTTTTTTTTTTTTGTCACGACAACAGTCGTCGTGGCTTCCTAACCATGCGCCCACACCTGGTGACAACTGTACCCTCAGAAGGCGGCAAGCTAAGAGGTGTTTGCGCCGGCTGCTGGGAGACTGGTTCAGTTTGTCTCCTTGGTGAAAGTGTCAATGACCTCGCAGTTTCTGCTGTCTGTGCTGTTTGGCCAAAGATCAAGGGCAATGAGCCAGACAAAGCTGTGTACTTCGGCAGCGTGTTCATGTTTGGCATTGGGACAGATTGATTGCCCTCCATTGTTAATGTGTCTGTGGAACCACGATAAGGTTTCAACCGATCATAGTGGATGACCTTGGTCGCAGCCTGAGGGTGTTGCACATCCACCAGCTTGTAAAGGAGCCCTTTGTCGTCCACAGATACAACCTTATATGGTCCAGTCCAGTTTGGAGCAAGCTTCTGTCGTTGTGTGGTGGGATCATCCATCCATACCAGATCACCACAAACGTATGGCCTGAACCTCGTGTCCTTGTTGTAGTAGTATTCCCGTTTTTGTCTCTGTTCTTCACTATGTAGAAAAACAGTCTCAAAAGCAGCGTCCATCCGTCGAGCCAGTTCTGCACCATAGTTAGTCGGACTATCAGAAACTGTTGGCGATGAAACATGAACAGTAGCCGGTAGTCTGGGCTCTCTGCCATGCACAAGGAAGTAAGGAGAATACCCTGTGCTCGAGTGTGGCGTAGAGTTGAATGAAAGCACCACAGCAGGAAGGTAGTGGTCCCACTCACCCCCATAGTCCTGGATGAGTCGAGCCAACTGTTCTTTCAAAGTCCTGTTAAATCTTTCCACCATACCATTCCCTCTTGGGTGATATGGGGAGGTCCTTTTCTTTGTCATCTGTAGTTTCTGACAAATGTTTTGTATAATTTCTGACTCATATTGTCGTCCCTGATCCGACAACAGTTCCTCAGGGACACCATGTTCAGGGATATACCTTTCACAGAGTAACTGTGCTACCGTGGCAGCCCTTTGATCAACCATAGCATATGCATTCACATACTTGGTGAAATGGTCCTGTACCACAAGCACATATCTGTTTCCCACAGATGTGACTGGCAGTTCGGTAATGTCCGTACAGACCAACTGAAATGGTCTTTCAGTCTGAATAGATTGTAAAGGAGCTCTGTGCTTTGGTACAACCCTCCTAAAAGCTTCACATGTCTTACACAAGTTACAGAACTGCTCAATATCAGATCTCATTCCTGGCCAATAACACACTGTCAATGCTTTCTTAAATGTTCGTTCAGCACTGTAATGACCAGAACATGGATTACCATGAAAAAATTGCATTGTCTCTGTAACCAGTGCCACTGGAATTAACACTTGATAAACCTCAGGTTTGCCAGGCGGTGTTTGACCTTTTCGACACAACAAGTTATTACATAGCAACAAGTTATGAAACTGCCACCATAGTTTCCTCTGCATTTTACCTTTTACCTGTCTGAGGTAGGGACGTTTCTTGTTTTTAACCCAATTATGCACTTCCCCGAGAACAGGATCAGCAAGTTGCGCATTTACAATGTCCACGTTATGGGCAGATAATGTCTGTTGTAATGTGTCAAACCCCACATTCACATGTGTCCTATCAGTGTCCACACAACAAACTTTTGGTACCATATCGGTCCTCTCTAAATGTTCAGGGGTCGAGCATGACCCCTCATCATTACCCCTCGCCTCAGACAGTGAGACAGATTGTCCTGTATCACTAGGCGAAGAGTGAGCTTCAGGTAGCGTCGTACTTGTCATCTCAATAGAGTCCTGTCCCAATGGTATCCGTGACATGGCATCTGCATTTGTGTGTTTCTTACCCTCTTTGTGAGTGATTGTCCATTGATACGGATCGAGCTCCAACGCCCAACGACCCCTGCGTCCTGTAGGGTCATGCGTAATGTCCATTTTCCTTAAACTAAGCAAAGGACGATGATCAGTAATAATGGTGAAAGGATTGCAACTCAGGTAATGTCTAAAGTGTCTGACTGACCACACAATAGCATACAGTTCTTTGTCATAGGTAGACCATTTCCTCTCTGTTTTTGACAGTACATGACTTGCAAATGCCACCACCCTTTCTTGTCCCTGTTGTATCTGTGATAGTACTGCACCAACTGCCAAATTAGATGCATCTGTGCTCAGAATGAATGGTTCATCAAAGTTTGGAAATGCCATTATTGGAGGAGAAGTCAGTGCCTTCTTAAGTGTTTGAAAAGCTGTGCTACAGTCATCTGTCCATTCAAACACAACTTGTTTTTGGGTAAGTCTATGTAAAGGCTGAGCAATAAAGGCATATTGATGCACAAAACGTCTGTAATATGAGCACAGTCCCAAAAAGGCACGTACCTCTGTCGGCGAACGTGGAACAGGCCAATCACTAATGCGTTCACTGTTGATTGGGTCCACCGTCAGTCCCTCTCGTGACACAATGTGTCCCATGTACTTCACAGCAGGTTTGCAAAAGTCACATTTCTTAGGGTTTAACTTTAACCCTGCTTGTCTGAAGCGAGTGAGAATGTCTGTGAGATTGCCTAGATGTTCTTCAAATGTTTTTCCCATGCAAATGATGTCATCCAAGTAAATGACACAAGTTGTCCAGTGTAGACCTCGCAGAACCAGCTCCATGAGCCTTTGAAAGGTTGGAGGTGCGTTTTTGAGTCCCATGGGCATGACCTTAAATTGGTACAAGCCATCACCTGTAGTAAATGCAGTCTTTTGTCTGTCTGCAGGATCCATTTGTACTTGCCAGTACCCACTAGACATGTCCATGGTAGAAAAGTACTGCGAACCAGACAACGCGTCTAAACTGTCATCTACTCTTGGTAGGGGGTGTGCGTCAGTAATAGTGACAGAGTTCAGTTTTCGAAAATCTACACAAAATCTATATGAGCCATCTTTCTTTTTCACCATCACCACCGGGCTGGCCCAGGGGCTCGAGCTGTCCTCTATCAAATCTTGCGCCTTAAGTGC
>JBBPBX010056454.1:0-14231 GCA_038048925.1 Garcialebias charrua
CAGCTTTGCAGCCTGCTTTCAAGGCCGCCGTTTTCTTGCGGCTGGAAGAAACGGAGCTCTCGGAGAACAGGACGTGCGAGCACACTTCTTTATCTTCATCGCCACCTTGAGCATTCGAGACTTTCCTGAGGAAGCAGTGACTGAACGGCCCACGGCACCTCCACGTTCCTGCGTCCGCCCTCGGAGCTGTTGACTCCAGCAGCAGCAGGGAGACTCCTGCTTGCAGTCGTCTTCCAGTCGAATCGGAGGCGACTGATCCCTGGGACAAGCTCTTGGGTAAGGTTTTGGCAAAGAACCCTCTCTGCTCTTTTTGGGGATCTTGAAACTGCAGATTCGGACCACCAACCCTTCCTGTAATTGTGGCTTTGGTCTTTCCTATCAGTGCTTCCAAGCTCTTGGAAGCTGGCATTAAGGTGCTCCAGCTCCTTTTGAGCATGTGAACCCGGTGCGTCTTCCTGAGGCTGCTTGTTGCCAGGTCACATGAAGATAGGTGGGGCTCAGGGCTGGCCAGTGTTACCTCGCTGGGCTCTGTGCTACTTTGAAAAGATAAAGGTGACATGATTGTGGAGGTGGTACTGGTCTCATTACAGAGAGTGAGAGATGACTCTTTCCCCGTCTTCTTCAGCTGTGTGCAAGCTACACTAGGGGTAGTAGGAAAACAGAGAGAACCGTTACGTATCAAAAGGATTCTTTTCAAAAGTATTTCATGCAAAAAGGTTCTCTAGCTTATTTAGTTCTGTGTAAAACAACAAAAAAATAATATAATTTTCAACAAAGACATCACGACTCCACTCTCCATTAGAACATCTCATCTCACGCAGTTTTTCACACAATGTAAAACAAATTGACTGGTTACGTTGCAATTTAAACATAAATAGACAAATAAATAAGGTTTCTTCAAACAGAGAAGAGTAAATCATGAGACATTTAGGCTACATGGCTCCAGACCATCATCTGCTTGAAAATGAATTTTGTTCCAAGCTAAAATAAGACTTGAGATGTCTGCTTTTAAGAAACTGAAGGAGCAGTGGGGAAATGGTTTTATGAGCAATATTGTAGTGGCTCAAATGTTTTGCATTTATCCCCTTGTGCAGACATGCTTCTTCCTTTTGTTCTCACGATGTTTTAGTTTAAAATACAGACATACAACCCTGCAATCCTATACAGCTCTAAATACAACCCTTTTATTTTCAACACTTGGATTTCTCTTACTCAAGCTCTTTCAAAATGTAAAAGCAGCATTTTATTTGACAGTGCCTCAAGAACTCATAGATGTAGCATTATATTTAACATAAACCATGGTCAATAGTCATTTAATAAAGTTTGGTTGCAATTTCAATGGCTGGGTACTTTCTGGGACTTTTTTTGGGACTTACTTTTTTGTGTATCTATAAATTATCCTCAATGGTTGAGCTAAAAATATAAATTATTTGCTACACTTTCATATTACACAATAAATTTGAGGAGGATTTAATCTCTTTATCAAGATAGCAACACTGGTTTGTAATAAATCTTTTCATTAGAGAGAGATAAGGGGCGGTCTACCTCAATCCAGGGAATTGGATTATGGAATGGTTTGGAGAATGAAGTTAAAAATGCTAAGTCAATGTTTACATTCAAGAAAATGATCAAAACTTAATTGTTAAAAAAAAAATTAAAGCGTAATGTGAAAGAAACTGTCCAGATGAACTGATTGAGAATGAGCGGATTTGATACCTGGACTATTGAGAATTAACTTTCTTGTAAAGCGTAATGTGTTTATTACTATTACTATCACTATTACCGTAGTTAGAACAATTATAAAGAGTTATTCATTTTGTTCTGTTACTGGAAGATTATTATTGTTTGAACTGATTGTTTGAAAAAAGGGGCAGATATAATAAGATTTTTTCTTCTTTCTGCTACCTTTCATTTTTTATATTTTGTATGTTATCGTTTATGGGATTGTTTTGTATTGTATAAAAAAAATGAACACATTTATAAATAAATAAATAAATAAAAAATATAGTCACAGACTTGAGAATTAAAGTAAGTAGTCCTCCATTTGATGGTATCTAGAAATGCACAATAATCTGGTTTTATAATCACATTACTGTATGGAACTCTCTCAGCACAGTGAATGTGGAAGATATTTGCAGTGGGTAATATTTATTAAAATGATAACTCCAAATACTTACAAATGTTAGGATAGTTTCTTATGAAAATTGAAAACTTCCCACAACCCGTTTGTAGACTATCAAACAGTATTTTTCTCCAGCTTCAGCGTAAGTCTTGTGCTTTATTTGCCAAATACAGGTATACCAGAAAAGTTGAAGCTAGTAGACTAATTGTTTAAGGACAATACATTTCTGGATGCCACAAGGAGAAAAGCAAAATGTGTTTAAGCTTCTGAGGTGGACTTTCATGGCTCTGTTCATGCGCTTATTTAGACACAGATTACAGCGGCCCCCTCTAGTTTCGTCTTACCTGTGGTTTCTTTCATTTTGGGCACTCTGTGACCGCTGTCACGTGTGCTGCCAAAGCCTGCTGGCTCAGTGCCGGTAGCTGCATGGATCTTCCTCAACAGGGTGGGGTCCATTGGATGTCCAGCCTTCCCCTGCGCTGCAGGTCCATACGCCTTCTCCTCAGCTGCGACATAACTCAGGCCCTTGAGCGAAGTCTCTGATAGTACATGCATACTGTCTGTGGCACAAAGTGGGGAATCCATGGGCGTGGCACAGCTGCTGCTGCCGGTGCTACATCCAGCATCTATAGAGGAGCATTGCGAGCTTTGGAGAGAATGAGCCGCCTCGCTTTGTATTGATGACATGCGCTTGCTAACATGGAAATCGTATAAACGCGCGACTTCTTGCTCCGACTGTGAAGGCTTCATCTGCTTCTGCGTGTTCTCGCGTGAAGCCGCATCGCTGTCTGCAGGGAAGGACCCTGTGGATGGCGAAAAGAGACGGGCATTTAACTGTTGGCTTCTTTCATCCAAGTCCTGTTTCTCTGCCTTCGCTGTCGGCCTATCTGCGTGGGAAGCCTGTGAGTCATTTGCACATTCTGGTGCGAGAAGATTCTCTGCCATTTTGTTTCCCGGTGCGCTCTGCTGCCATTTTTGATGCCTCTCTTTACAGTGAGTTCGCCCCAGATCAAGTTGGTTCACGTAGTAGGAATCTCTCACGGTGAAAGCGTTGTACTTCCCGACGAGATGGGGGGGCTCCTCTTTAGCCGAGTCTGGAGACGCAATGTGGGATTGATCAGAGGAATCGCACGCATCTCCTTGGATACCGCTCTCCGTCTCCCTCTGTTTCCCTTTCTGTCTGTTCATTAACGAGCCCAAGTGCATCTTAGTGAAGTAGTCCCTGACTGACTTTATTTCCATGGTCTCTGGTTCCATCTCACCCCCTTCTGAGTGAAAAATCTGTGAGGAGGCAACAGCAGACTTTGCCTCCCCCTGATGCTCGACACCTGTGTTTCCCTCTGCCCTTTTCTCGTTTATGGCGTGGTATCCTTGTGGCATGGCTGCATGCATCCTCAGGTGGTTCTCTGAATGTCTCTGAGCGGCAACCAGCTCGGAGCTCTCTGTCATCTCAGAGGAGTTTGTCTCGTTGCCAGAATCTGAAGACTCCGGGCTGAATGCTCGTGATATTTCTACACCTGTGTATCACAGAAAGACAAGACCTCATTAACACATTTATTCTAATGCACATTGGAGATATCAAGAAGACATTTAGGGGTAATGACTATGCAAATTAATATGATTATGAAAATATGATTGAACAACAGATAAAAAAAAATTATTGGAAGGTTTTGTCCCACCTGCAATTTCAGCAAAAGTGTTAATTCTGTAAAATATCCAAACGTTGGTAAGCTTACGCAATACTAAAGCAACGGTAAAATGTTGCACATATATTTAAAAATATATAATTTTAGATTACATTTAGGGTGATACAGATGAATTTGAATGAGACAGCTTTGCATTTGTTATATAATACCATTTTTGTTCCACATTTAATTTATTGTGTTGAAGTTTGGGGAAAGGCATTTAAAACTATAACAAAGCCTTTTTTTATTTTACAGAAAAGAGCTGTGAGAATCATTTTAGGAAAATCTTATTGTCATCCATCTAATACATTATTTAACCAACTTAAGTTATTGAAATTTTATGATTTAGTGGATTACCTGTATAATATTTCATTAGTTATGTATAAAGCTCAACACAACTTACTGTCTCCAAACGTTCAAAAGTTTTTTGTCAAAAGAAGGTCTTGTTATAGTCTTAAGGGAACTGAGATTTTTGCAAAACCTCAGTATAGGACCAGTTTGAAGGGTCGGACTGTTTCGATACAGGGAATTGATTTATGGAACAATTTAGAAAACGATGTTAAATATGCTAAATCTATGCTTGTGTTTAAAAAAATGATAAAATCTAAGTTGTTAACAAAATGCGAAAATCTTTAGTTAAATCGATTCTATTAGTAATTATTTAGTCAAAAAAATGAAGTTTTTTGTTCAATTACTTGAAAAACATTGCATTAGTAAATTGTTTGGATTGAGTTTGCTTTTGTGTTTTTTTTGTTTTTTTGAAAAAAAAAGGGGGCAGATACTATAAGATTATTTCTTCTCTCTGCCTCATTTCATTTTATGTCTTTTATATTGTACACTGTATGTTTAAACGTTGTTTTTTATTGATGTAAAATGAATAAATTTAATTAAAAAAAATTATAATCTGGTGCTACAAAATGATTCAGTGATCTTTCTTTGAAGTTTCAGGTATTAGCAACCATTGCTCGGTGCTTTGTGGGAATAAAAAAAATAAGATTTTTTTTTATGGTGTTGATGAGCATGTTGACAAGTCATATTGGATGCTGGAGAATGAATACATGAAACATAATTAAAGCATGAGATGACAATGACAGATTTAAAAAGCAAAGACTCTTTCTGTGTGACACGTTATAATACAAAGCTGCTGTGTCTGGCTCTGAGTGCAGCGACACTAAAGTAATGCAGAGCATGAAACCAGAGGAGTTTCAAGGCATTCTGCTGAAATTACTGCCTAAATTCATGAATTCAAAAAGCTCTGATCATCACACATCCTGTATGATCATGAACCAACCTAATGAATGAGAAGAACACGTGATGATCCTGAAGTGATACAAAAATTATCTTAATTCTAATTCAATTTACCATATTACAACATAGATTAAAATGGGATTATGTGGGAAGATTATGGACTACGTCTTTACCTGATAGCCATTTTAAAGACCTCAGTTTGTAGAGTTTAATTCTGACCAGCTGGTCTGAGCAGGTCCAAAACCAAATTGGATTTCTGCCTTCTTAAAACAACCATAATCAAGCATATTTAGTTTATTAATTTCATGTTTATGAAAGCACAATTTTATGTATATATACTGTATATATTTTTTGTTATCACCATTTTCACATTATGCAGTTTTTCAGGCAGACGTTTCATTTATCGTCTTGTTGGATGTACCTCATTAGCCATGAAAAATGCTGAACTGCTGACATTTGCACTTCGAAAGTACTTAAAGATTATATGAAAGTAACAGATAATGCAAACTGATGGTCATTAAAGGTTTACTAAGGGACATTTAAGTAAACCTCCATGACATTTTTGTGCGTGGAGTTGTCATGGTAGATGGTGTCCACTGACTTTTGTCTTGTTAGCAGTTAGCTCATCACTATGGTCAGAATTAAACCATTTCTCTTAACTGAGGCTGTTCTATCTATACAACAGGCGGGATAATAAATACTGTACTGTATTCATATTTCCACATAACCCTTCAAAACAGCATTAACTATCACTTTATTACGTGACTGCAGCGATGCAGTCTTCAATTTTAAAAAGAGCTAACCCAGTTCCAGAAAAAAAAAAACATATTTTTTTTCTCTTATAAAGATCAAAGTAAAACTATAATTTGGGGCATACAGTATATGTGATGGCTATTTAAGAGTTTTATTACCAAGATTTTTTTATTGATTCGTAATAAACCTATTACATTGCGGACTATGAAAATGAGCAAAACAAAACACAAACAGCAACAAATGACTGATGAATAAAAATGTCCACATTTTCAAACGAATGACAAAATACTCACAAATGGAAACATAAAACAGAATGGGCTTTATTAAAAAAAAAACAACAACAACAACAGCAAATCATAAGGGAATGGCTGGAGTGTGAATAATGTTAATGGATGAATGTTACAATAGTATAACCTGTGCTACTCTCTGACTGGGCCGGACTCTGTTCTTCAGAAGCAGCCAGTGCTTCCAGTGCCTGTAAGGTCGACACCACTGCATCGTCCAGAGGCTCCCCGGGTCCCTCTGCTCGCTGGGTGGGCACTGAATCTATTAGAGACACTGGGATATCATTACAGGCTCCCTTGGCCCGAGTCCCAGCTCCCTGCTGTTCGTCTTCATCCGAACTGTCCCTGAAACCAGGAGGAGGAGCAGCAATGGCCATGTTCAGAGAGTGCAGCAACACGTCATTGTCCTCCTCGTCGTTCACCTCCGGTGGTGGAGGGAGGGAGGTCAAGTCGATGATGTCATCGCTGGACCCTGAGAGTGTAAGCAACATAGGCTTGTCAATGTCACTCATCAGCATGTCCTCCTCACAGCTGATGTCATCCTCGTCCTCTGCGTCGTCGGTCGTCTCTGCGTAGCAGATGTCATGCAGCAGTGGCTCCTCGATGCACTCCGCGGGACCAAAGATTTTGGTGGAGTACTGGTAGCCTTCCTCTAAAGCGTCCATCATTTTATAATCCTCCTCGAGGCGCCTGTACATGTGGCTGTGATTGTCTGCGATTTCTGGGCCTTCGTCCATTAGTCTCTGGTAGCCCAGATTTTGGGGGTTCACGCTGTCCAAAGGAGGGTCCCCAAATATGAAGGAAACCTTGGCATTCCTGGAGGAGTCCTGGGGTTTGGGTCTTGGGAGGTTGAGATAAGTTTGGGAATACGGAGGTCTACAGCACTCTGCTCTCTCCGACATGTGCACTGGGTGCTGGGGCTGGTGGATCTCTGTTATGTAAACAGGTTGACCTTCACACCGGCTGTGGTTGTGGTATTCACACTCCTGGTCCATGTATACTTGGCTGCACCTCTGGTTGTTTCTGTCTTCACAGCTTTTATGGGGTATGCTGTATGTACACTCGATGGCCTGAAAGTTTTGCTTCACTTTAGCTGGGTTGCCTGCAAAGACGAACCAGAAGAAAAACATATATTTTTTAAATACAGCACATTCTGCTTACCGTATTTTTCGGACTATAGGTCGCACCCGAGTATAGGTCGCGTTGTCCAATTATTGCCAAAGAATTGAAAAAAATCCATATATAGGTCGCACCTGAATATAGGTCGCACCTACGTCAAAATGTGGACCGTGTTTAGCTCTGCTGCAAATGTCTCTTCCACAGGAGCGCACAGCAAGGCTTTTAAGAAGATTAACACTTAAAAACAATTATTTGTTTGATAAAAATTATAGCAAATATGTGTCTGAGCTGAACTTTTCTTTAATAAATGAATAATTTTAGCAGGATAAACACCTAAAAAATATATTTTGTTAGCTGACATTATTGTAAGAGTGTGTCTCAGTTTAATTTTTGTTAATAAATGATTACAAATCAGCTCATTTTATAAAAAGCCATATATAGGTCGCACCTGACTATAGGTCGCAGGCCATGAAAAAAAATGATAAAAAGCCGCAACCTATAGTCCGGAAAATACGGTAACTATCTTATAGTTCTTTCATATGCGCTTGTTTTCGTACTGTTTGTGTTTTTGGCCACGTTAAAGATGGAACGTCGAGAGTCCACGAGTAGTCTGTAGTAGCCAGCAGTCAAACAGGCCAGATTCATTGCATCAACAGACTCCATTAGAAGAGTTATGGGCTGTGAAAGAAGCAGATAATCAGATGGAAATAATGAAATAATAGACATTTAGGTATTGCAATGAGTTTATAAAGACCAATGGACAGAACTTTGTAAGGATAAATGGAGAACAATGTTTAACCTTCACATCTAGAACATGTAGCTCCACTCTAACTCTGTTCTCGTCTTCTGAATACATCTCGATGCGGTTCACATGGCTGAAGTCGGCCAGAAGCGCCACAAGATTCGTTTTGGTGTTTATCACATGACTGATACCATATCTGGGTCCCACCAGCAAAGTCACTTCTGTGTGCTTCTCCCCTTGCTGTAAAAAGGAAGAGATACCACGTGCATCATTATCCACGTGTGACCGAGCAGCAATGTGGTTTCAGCTGCATGCGTGTGGTTGGATGATGGTGTTACTTACAACCAGGGTTGATTTAAACACACGTCCCCCATAAAGCCTCAAGTCACTGAGATACTTCAAATAATGTACCTTTGCCTGCAAAGCAGTCAACTGTATTGAAGAAAGGGGGAGGGACAATGAATAAAATGGACAATTAAAGACAAATAAAGTAGATTTTTACCATTAGTATAGATTTTAACCCCCCACTAGGTGGTATAAGTGAGTCAGATGTGGCACAAACAGAAACACACACATACAGATATAAAATTAGAGTTTGGCTTTTACCTTTTTACCAGGTGGCACCAAGTTTTGGTTGGTTTTTAAGATGTGGGTAATTGCTTTTTTAATATTCTTTTCTTTCATGCTTGACAGCACAGCAGGTGGTAGGAACAAGGCCAAACCCCACTCCTTCCTGTGGATGCACAGTTCAAAAAGAGACATTAATATGAAGCACAGTCCTCATCACTAACATAATCCAGAGTTTCTGCACTGATTAGATTTGCGGACAGAATTTATTTTCACAACAAACCAATAAAACAGAACGGTAAGATCAGTTTTCTTGTTTGTTTGACAGCAACCCACATGTTGCAGCATCTTTGAGAGCCAAAACAGTTTATTGGATGAAGTAGAATAGTTCAGAGTCAGGAAACAGTGGACTCCAACGAGCTCAGTGCTTTATAAAATCCAACTTACTCAATGTACTTCAGTGAAACTTTCTGAGTCCTTTTGGTATTGATGGTTAAAATGTACATTTGCAGGGCGGCCAGACGGAGGGCTGTGTCATATTTCAGTTCTGACCCAAATCTCTCCAGTACCACATCGTTACAGCTCTGGATGAAGCAGAGAAGGAAAAGTCAATGGAAGTTAATTGTATTCACTCCTCTTATCATGGAATGAAAAAACAAAACAAAACAACAATGGTGAGAAGGAGCTACATCCAAGTTCTAACCATGTTTGTTGTCGTACTACAAACAAAAGACACAAACAATTTAACTTCACCAAAAACTAGGTGTTCATTTTTTACCTGAACGTAGAGATACTCAAAGGCTATGGCGTCTCTCCTCAGCAGGTCCACTGGATCCTTTGGGACAAAAGTGATCCGAAAGAAACACTTCATCTTGTGTGACCCTGGCCTCTGTGTCACCTAGAGCATGACAGATAGAACAAACTAATTACTGTAGTCAGGAGCAGTGCATCATTTGAGCTGTATCCTGCCGGAACAGGATCCAGGAACTCTCTTATTTTGACAGGGTGTGTTCCGGTAACAGTTTGCTTGGATCCAGTAACTCTCAGGCTTACTAATAATGACGTTATGAACAAATATGACTGCCTTGAACAAATAAAACTTATATTGAATGTGTAAACTGAAAATAATTACATAAACACTCGTTTTAAACACAACAGCCACTTACAACTTCTTAATATAGAAAAAGGCTAAGCCCCTAAAAGAGTGGTGGGGGTGAGTGCTGAACAAGCTAACCAGGCAGTTGTACGGTGCCAGGAGCCCACAGGCAGCAGCAACGAATAGACAGAGGAGGTTTCACGTGAGTCGGACAGTGAGTTCAGCGGAGAATAGTCGGTTTGTAACCGTCAAGTAAGGGGGAGGATGCTTGACAGAAGTGGAGTGTTTACAAATGTAGGTAAACATAGATGTTTAATAACCTATTAAAATACACCAAAATGCAGGAAACTGCATCTACTTTATTAAAACATTTCTGGGGGAGCACCCCCAGACCCTCTCCTCCATCCCAACCCCCACCCACCCCAGCCGGCCCACCTGCTATTTCCATTCCGGCATCAATTGGTTTACACATTAAGCCCTGGTCAGGAAGTGTTCTGTCATTACATAGTGGACATACGTGAAACGCAGTGATGGTTAGCTTAGCATCACAACTGAACACATGCAGGAAGAAATAACTTTGTCAGCTCCAGTAAAAATAAAACTACTTTGTATAAACTATGTACTAACAGGAAGTGGTTTCTTTCATGTAACCAGTGACTCATGTTTTCTCCCATAACTAAATGAATCTTTTTAGATTTTCACTTTCAATCTCTGTTTTTGCACCAATAATTGACCTTTTTCATTACTTAAACAATAAGAATACAGTTTTGTTTCTGTTATGTCAACACTTTGTTAACATAACAGTTAACATAAGTGTTAACTAAATGTTAACAGTTGATACTGTTATTGATTTTACTTGTTTTATTGACATTTAATTCTGTTGCACTTTGTAGCACTTTGAGATTTTCATTCATGAAAACTGCGTTATAAATTGAATTCATTATTATTATTATTATTATTATTATTATTATTATTATTATTATTATTATTATTATTATTATTATTATTATTATTATTATTATTATTATTATTACTTTAAAAGCAGTAAAAGCTAAACACTGAAGTCTTACCTGAGTTAGCATCTCCTGTTCATGCAGGAGCATGAGTTTGCTGGCAGACCCCTCAGCTCTGTGCTCCAGCATCAGAGAGAAGTGCTCAATGCACTTAATGGATAGTTTTTCTTGCAGGGTCATGATGACGTCCTTTCACATAGACAATGTCATAGTTAATTCAACGATAAGAACGGTGCAGATGCAGCAACTTCCATGTTCTCAGTTCAGAGCCACAACATTAAATCATTTTCACAGCTGAGGACATAAAAGCATTAGCATTTTTCCATAAACAATCACAATTCCAACTGCAATTAAATTACAAAATGCAAATGTGAATCACAAACTTCTCACCGCTTCACAATAATGTATGCTTCAAAGGCTTTTTAAAATTAAATCACTAGTTTGAGTTTCATTATGAACTTCTGACTGTTATCTTTAAGAAAAGAGGCTGCACCTCAGAATGTGAAAACCGAACGTCACTTTAAATGACGTAAAAGCTTTTCACTTTGAAAGGAGCTTCTTCCCAGCACATACCTTAATGGATGTGTTGCTGTCGAATTTAAATGATTTAGTCTGCCCATTCTCCAGATACACCTTCAGAACATTTGGCATAAAAAGCAGGGAGTTGTCTTTGACCGTTTCCTGAGGAGAGAATAAAATTAATATGATTAACAAATTTCTCTTATTTTAAATAACTGAAAGCTGTTAAACTGTTGTAGTGCAGCAATGTTGGCTTAGAAAAACTAATTTATAGATAATTAAATAACGCTGGAGTATAAAAGAACGACTGAAAGGCTTTTGGACCAAAAAGTATTCTCACATCTCGTGACCTACTGTCACTTCTCTGTTTGATATGCAAATTTAAAACTGCAAACTGGGTTTTGTCCAATGCTTTAAAAACATAGAAACATTTAATGAAAAAATACTGCGTTATTTGTCCATCCACTTTTTCCTTTACAGTTTGTTATTTTAATTGAACTGTTGCAACTTCACATTGTTATAACCCTTTCAAAAGCTGAATGTTTAAAGAATAAATGGCGTTTGGTGTTACTTACTGGGACTTGTCCATTGATGATGACCTCCTCAGCGAAGCGGACTTTGACGGGATTGGTCTTTAACTTTGCCTTTTTGGCCGCGCTGATAAATGCTGATTTGGGTGACTTAAATGAAAAACAAAACAAAAAAAGAACAAGTATTTTAAAGACAGTTTGCTTCCTCAGAGATGAGTCATGTAATTCCTTCTTAGATCATGTCAGGCTTTTATAACTCCTCTTGTGGCTGATGCAATAAAGGCAACATTCTTTGAGGCAAAATAAGGAAAATGCTCTTCTGCCATCAGTTTATTAATGCTATAAACAAATCCTCTTGCAAAAAGGAAAACAAAAATGACAGGGTGATTTTAGGAGCACAGTCTTTTTAGGAACTTTATTGTGCGTTTTTTGCAACTGGGTCAAATTTTAAATAATTTACTCTGAAAGACTAAATCTGCCGAACAAGAAAACTTTACTATGCGTTTCATGAATTACAAAAAAATTTGCCCAATGCATTTTTTTATTTCAAGCATGCACTGGTGTTTTTGGAAGGAATTCAAGCATATGTCTATTTCCACTGACTTATTATGTGAAGTGCAAACAAAGGTTGCATAGAGTGCACACTCCTGGCACTGCGTGTTCACCACCATCTGTTGCTTTGTGAATTTAGGAAATGTTGATGTGGCAGGTTCATAAGAGGTCTTTTGTGGATCTGACTCTTCGGTATCAGAGGAGTCGGAAAAGGGCTTTGGCGGTTGGACTTCCTTTGAGTGACACATGGTTCCAACACTTTAACTAAGGCCCAACTGGTTCCATGCCAGCACAAACATACGGTGTGATTAACGACTTGCTTTCTTTGAGTCAACAAAACAATCAGATCCAAAAGAACCAACGGCTCATTAGAATTTCATTCACAGAGGAGAAACTCACAGGGTATGGCTGAACGACAGTCAGCAATATGGACTCCTTGCAGCTCCTGCAGGACACAAAAGAAAATGAACGAAATTACTTAAAATAACAATGGTCATCAATTAAAAAAACAAAAATGTCGTTCCTTTTGAGTACTTTTGGAACTCAGTAAAAAAAAGAATGTTGTTCTCCAGTGGTGATCCTAACAAATCTGATTTGCCCCCAAGACCGAGTCCATTCAACACCAGTGAATTAACCACCACGCGGGCACTTTTCCCTGTTTACGGTTTGACACACAGGTCAGACAAGGATCAGATGCATGCAGCTCAGGAGTGTCAGTACCGGTAAATAATATACTGAGCTGCTCAAAAATGTCAACACCGGCACATGACTGAATCGCACTGAATGAAACAGGTGGCTCGGATAATGCGCCTGCCCACGTGAATTTTATACTGAAGCACTCCAGAATGATACAAACAGAATACAGTAGAGTGATGGATGCAGCCACATGCCAATGAATATTAAATAGCTGATGACTGAAATAGTTTGGCTAAAGACATTTGAGTGGGATTACCAATACATTGCTTATTTTTATGTTATTCAATTACCAACAACAGGATTGACATCAGGCTTACCTGACGAGGTCGATGACCCTCTCTCTGGGAGCTGAACTGACTTGATCATTATTAATCATGATGATCTCATCCCCTGGGACCAGCTTGCCTTCAGACGGACCCCCTGCCAACACATCAAACTTCAGGCACTGAAAGTGTACGCAGTGGTCTCAATTTTTGAAGTGTTCTGTATTTTAGCTCAAAGCTCTGCTTGACGCTTACTCATCCACTGCTGTTAAAATCAGTGAATCATCAGCATAAGTGAATTTTCCTCCAAGCTACATTTTCAGAGTAGTTCATCTCATGTTCATGCAGTTGTGGCTGCAGACTGAATGAGTCAGTGTTGGCGGGTCACGTTACCTGGCGTGACTGAGCGGACCACTACGGGTTTCTCACTGCCGGCCACAAATCCAAAGCCGAGCACGGGGTCTCGCCTCATGTCCACCTTCCGGGGCGCCGGCGCCACAAACTTGTCTCCATCTAGACGGACTTCCTCCAGGGAGCTGCTCTGGGAGATGTAGCTAAAGGAATGAGTAAACATTTATTAGCTTTTCTTTGACACATGTATGAGTCACTTTAGTGTGGTGTTGTGCATACTATTAATTAATTCAACCTTTATTTAAACAGATAAATTACATTATTAAAGCAATAGTCCAAACCTTTTGAAGTGGGATCCTGTGAAAAGTGTGAAAAGTCTACAAATAATAATATCTTACTTGTTACAGATAGCTCTTTGAGCAGCCTGCTTATATTTAAGAGTAAACTTTTGAAAAAATATGTATAAATGGTGAAAACTATAAGTACCTGTACTATAAATCTGTAAATTGTTATAAGCTATATAATTGGTTCATGGATAATTATTGTTTTAATTGAGTGTTTGGATTGATTTTGTTTTAAAAAGGGGCCGATATTTTAAGATTTTTTCTTCTTCTGCTTCCTTTCATTAATTTTTTTTCTTTCTTAATATGGTTTTGTAAATATACTTTGTGTTTTAAATTTGAAATGAACA
>JBBPBX010056455.1:0-22759 GCA_038048925.1 Garcialebias charrua
TACCAAAGAAGTAACGAGTGGCCACAAACAGAAGCATCCCTCCGGCGCAGGGAAAGAGCTAAGGCCTGGAAGCTTCTCTGCACTGAGGAGGCCAACAGTCTGGAAGATGAGCTCTGTGAAGAAAGCTTACCAGCCCCTGAAAACGAACGATTCAAAGGTAAAATAATAATAAATAAAAATACTATTTATTTATTTATAGAATTTCTGAACGTAATTTTTAATAATTAAATATTTGCAGATGCAGAATGCCAGACGGATCTAAGCATGGTTGACCTCACAAAGCTGGAGGATGCAGTGAAAGGCTACACAACTGAGATCTGCGACCTTAAGGAAAAAGTCTCAGTGACTAAATTTACTCCTGAAACCTTCCAGAACAACGATAAAACAAAGTTTTATACGGGACTGCCCAACTTTTTAGTTTTGATGCAAATTTTTCAGCTCTGTGAACCTTATACATCAGCATGTCATCACTGTCAGCACTCTCCAAATTTGAGCAATTTATTATGATACTTATGCATCTCAGATTACATCTGCAGCTTCAAGACCTTGCCTATAGATTTAATGTGTCAAAAGCCACTGTGTCTCGAATTTGTTTTAGAACGATTCATGTTCTCCATGAAAGATTACAATTCTTAATAGTGGCCTGAGCGACAAGTAATTCAATCAACTATATTTATATAAATATTTTAAGTTTAAATGATTATACATGTATTTATCATTTAAAGTAAATCAAAAGTAAATTAAATCACTAATACTGTTACAGACCATATTTGTACATGTTAATTGTTCATGAAGACAAAAAAAAAATTTACCCAATAAGGTTGAATATTTTTAATTTATTCAATGAACTCCATAACCAATCTTTGTGAATATTGGTCAGTTAAAATGACATGAGTTTTGCTATTGAAATAAAAACATTTTTCTGAAGTAGACTCATTTTGCAACATTTGTGACATATGACATTTGTATGTGCTGTTATTTAACATATTAGAACACCTTTGAAATTCACAAGCTAATCTCATATTGATTTAAATATATCATTTGATTTAACATACTTAACTTTTCAATTAAGATTATTGTAAATAAAAAACAGCTGTCATGACATGTAACAACATCACATGACCCTTCTGCAGAGTGCTTGCTACAGGTGTAGCTGAAACATGTTATGGTAGTGACAAATGTTTTTGGGGAAAAAAAGAGCAACTGTTTAAATTTGTATAAACTTTTCAAACTCCTTTCATCAACTACTCCAAATAACATTCTTGATTCTTAGATTGGTTAGTCACGTGTGGATTTCTGTCCCAGGATTTCAGGTAGGATGCAATGTGTAAAATAGTGCTGAATTTTGGGAACTGCTGTTTCCCACAGCTGGTCATCTGGCAGAATTCTTTCCACATAAATATCATTTTCACTCCATACTACAAAATCACAATATTGTACATCCACAATGTGAATCTGATCCTGGAGCTGATGGTAATAAGGATGGTTCCTATCCAGTTGTACAGAATCTCCAACCTTGACGAGACGACGAGACAAAAACCAGGCTGTCCAGCACACATCCTCAGACCGACTTCATGCTGTTTGCTCTGTGGGCACTGAAGGACAAGACAATGAAACTTAGACATAAAAAATAAATACGGTAGTCTCCAAAACATTTCAATATGATACGTTTTTAAAGATTGTGTTTCACTCATTTCACTATCCAACACCAATGTTAGAAAATGAGACTATATTTATGTCTCTGTCAACCAGGTGTGTTCCACAGGTAAGAATGTATTAATCTGGACTAAGTTTTAAAAGGTGATGGAAAGGTCACACATTTTTTAACTGGAAACAAGGCAACATCCCACAAACTGCAAGACCATCCCCAAAACTACGGCTACATGCTGTGAAATATGCAAACAACAAAGATTTGAGTAAAAAATTATAGTTGTAACATTCATACTGTGAGGTGCGCAAAGTCTGCAGTGCAGTACCCTAATGCATGCTCAATAATCCAGGTAGAAAAATCTAAAAAAGCTAAGTCTGCAGTGCAGTAGTCCAAACCTTTTGAGAAATAAATTTTACCTTGATTTCACACACCCTGGCTCCATGACAGTCACATGAAACGACTCCATCTGGTGAGGCTCCCATGTATGGCCACCTTGAGTTTAACCAGCTAGTATCTGAAGTTACAAAGAAGATACGATCACCTTGATGATACTGTATTATCAAAACAAAAAAAATCATAATATTTTCAGTACATTAACTTACCTTTTTAATGGAGTTACTGTAGATCTCTGACCTACAGTGTAGAAATGCATATGACTCAACGTTAACACATACAACTCCAGCACGAATTTGGCTTTACAGAAGCTAAATATATTATTTTTAAGTAGATCCACGCACATAGAAATAACAGGGGGCTAACTAAACTTGTTGTTAGCATTAGCGATAGCGTAGTTAGCATAGGCTAATTACTAAATAAATAATACATCTCACTACTCACCCGGGCAGAAACAAGTCGACAACCATTTAAAGCTTCTTTTGATCCTAAATGGTTAACCCAAAACTCGTCCTCGCCAGTTTATTTAGGGCTTTGGCATACTTGCTGTAATCCATTCTGCTGTGTTTTGAACTGGGGAAAATCACTTCCTGCCCCGCATCTGAATTTCGCGCCACTTCCGGGTCACGTGATTGCAACCCAGCAATTTATTTGTACGCGTCAATTGTACACTTTTGTTTATAACTATCAATAATTAAACATGGTTCACCACTACACTGGAAATTATAGAATTTTTACCTGCCAACCAGGTGAAGACTTTCAGTGATCTTCTCCACTTCCTCAAAGGATATTTTTCCAGATGCCAGAGAGAGGGGCTGAAGGTGAAAGAGCCAGTTTTCCTCTGAGAAGTCAAACCACTTCTGGACATAACTGATGGCAGTGTTTAAGAAGGCTGTAAAGTCCTGCCTGGCCACACCAGCTTCAGATGGCAAGAGACGCTGCAGCTTTTTTCTTGTTTCGTACCCGTAGAACCCATCATCTCTTCTCTGAATTAACCTTCTCAAAAAAGAGTCCATGATGGAAAAGAGGTCAACAGATGTGGTTACATTCCTCTCTAGCTTTTTGACCACCTCTTCAAACAGACACATCACATTATTACAAAAGACTCTCAGGGCTGCCAACTCTCACGCAATGACCGTGAGACACACGCATTCGAGGGGTTTCACACGCTCTCACGCCGCATTCACATTCCTCACGCTGAAAACTGACAAACGTCAAAATCTCAACTCCGTTCCACTTCCGTATTGGGAAAATACAGAGTCCGCTCCACGTTTTCACCACAACCCTTGGTGTTTTGCACAAGAACATCCACGTTGTTGTTATCAGTCCGTATTTTTGCTCCAACCTTCCATCTTACCTGCAGCAGAAACGGAGCAGGAGCTCGGTGTGAAGAAAAAGAGAGGAAAGGTGAGTGGGTTAAATAATATCAAACATGTTAGAAAGAAAGGAAAAACGAGCTGGATGGAGGAGCAGAGAGGGAAAGTGAAGAATATTATGCTTTTATATACTGATTGAAACTATTTTACAAATGGTATAAATCGCAACTGTTTTATGTGCTATAATCAAGTGTTTGTGCAATCATGTGAGTGCCTTAGACAATATATTATCACACACAAGTAAGACTTGGTGCATTTGCTAAAAATCATCTGAACATTAAACAAAGTGAATGCAGGCAAACGTCTGGACATGTAACAACAGCTCTTAGGCTTTTGCTTTATTTAGCTTTTAGCTAGCCTTCTGCTACATTTAGCAATCTCTATGCTACTTTCACCTTTTAGCTAAAGTTTAGCTACTTCTAACTTTTAGCAAGTGATTCTCTTCTTTAACTTTTAACTAGTGTTCATCTTTTTTATCTTTTAGCTCGTGTTGTGTATCAGTTTATAAGTGTTGGCCAGTTCAGAGAAACATCTTCCTGGATGTTCTTCTTCTCTCCTCTTCATGTTTGTGGGGATTTAAGGACCGTTAGAAGCTCCTGCAGCTGAGTGGAACATCTGGACCTGAGATGTGGAGCAGGTTCTGTGGACAGAACTCAGTGGGAGACTCTGAAGAACCTGTCTGAGCTTCAAACAGACACAGAGTCCAGGAGAGAATTAGTTTCTACTTCCTGAACGTTTCTCCACTGCAGCCAGATGTTGGTCAGCTGAACATCTGCAGAAACAGGAGACATGTTTGTCCTCTCCTGTTCACTTCAGCTGTTCTGATGCTGGACACAATTAAAGGCCTGGCAGTCCTTGATATATAATATATATAATAATGCACGGCCCACCACCTTTCATCTTTCTTTTAGACTAAGATCAGATCAAGTTCGAGTCAAACCTGTAAAATAATGATTAATTAATTAATGTGTTTGTTTGTTTGCATTGTTTCAGTCCACTTCCTCAGCAGTTCGTGGTGGTAATGCACCACTACCAGTGTCGTGTAACAGGGTTGTTGTTTAATTAATTTGATCAAAATGTATCATATTTATAATATTTTTCTTGTTTAGCAGAAAAGTTTATCTAGTAGTTATTAGAAATGTTTCTTTTAATCTTTGTGGAAACTCCAGGTTCCTTTCGTTTGTGTAGTGACGACACCCCGGGAGTTTGTACAACACATTTTACCCACTGTCTTACATTTGTAAATGTCTGTGTTGCAGATGTTAAACTTCATTCGCAAGCTGTGTGCGAAGAATTCATGCTGCCAACAGCCCTGCAGGGCTGTGAACAGGCTCGTGACTTTCCCTTTAAAGAAAAGGCAAACCCTTTACCAGGTAAGTGTTGGAAAATCATTCATGATTATTTTTGATACCTAATATTACAAGTGAGTATGGGGGAACCCAATATGGTGTCACCTCCTGATGAGAAACCTGCTAAGTTTTATTAATTTTATTAAGAATGACTTTCCCACAGACCAAATTGGTATTGGTAACTCTAAATTGTCCCTAGGTGTGAGTGAGAGAGTGAATGGTTGTTTGTCTCGTTTGTCTCTATATGTGGCCCTGTGATGGACTTGCGACCTGTCCAGGGTGCACCCTGCCCCTTGCACTGTGATTGCTGGATATGGGCACCGGCGACCCCTGTGACCCAAAATGGAAGAAATGGGTAAAGATGATGGATGGATGGATGGACTTTCCCAGTAGCCCAACAGCACATGACTTCTTGTCCAATATGTCCAATATGTCTCTCTGATCATTAGCATAACACAGTATTTATGTTAGTTCTATTTGTTTGGCAGGAAGAAAAACAAGTTGCTAGATGATGGAGAATATGGAACGATAAGGTAAAGCTTATTTTTTAACACCAAGAACACAGTAGAAATAGCCTCTCAATTATTACTTATACCTCTGACCACTTGAGGAATTCCAGCTGTTCCCAGCTTTTTGTGTGAACACACAGTTCAAAACACTTAAAATTCAATTGTTTTCAACTCTTCTTACCATTTAGGCACTGTATTTATATGTTTTGTTGCTGTTTTGCTGTTGATATGTACATTTTCGGCTAAACTCACTGGAAAATGAAGAATGTCTCTAACTTTTCTCTTGTCATTTTTGACTAAACCTACATCATAAAATGCTCTTCATACAATGTAACAGTTAAAACACAGTCAAAAAGGTGGTAAATACCAACATTTATGGAGGACTTACTGACATTATTAGAAATAAAAGCAGAAATATATAAATAGACCATTAAATGAATATATGAACTTAAAGTTTAGTTTAAAACAAAACAAACAGGAAAACACCTGTGCTTTTGTTTTAAACTAAACCTTAAACTAAACTGAGGCAGCACAGACATCTGCACGTGGATCCTGCTTTATCCTGTCTGTTGACCAATAGGAGAAGAGCTGATCCAGGAAAGGTTTCCGTTTTTATTAAATTGGTGCATTTTAAGTTATTTATTGGTTTTTATATGTTTTAGTTATTTATTCGTCCATTAATATATTTCTTTTTACTTTTTATTTCTAATTATGTCAGTTTTGGTCCTCCATACATATTCAAACATCAAATAGTCTTTCAATCTGACACAGATCTATAAAGTAGAGTGTAGGGAGTCATTTTCAGTCAATTTCTATTGTAGGATGTAGCCAACAGGATGAGGGCAGGTGAAGCTCACCAGCACAATCAAACCCTGTTGCCGCGTTGCCGCCGCGCTCCCGCCGCGCTGCCTCCGCCGCGCTGCCTCCGCGCTGCCCCCCCCCACACACACAAACAAGATTCTCACTCTTTGGCTTTTTGAAAAGTTGGCAGCCCTGCAAAAGAGGAGGTAGACTTCCACAATAGTCTGCTTCTTGTTCAACTCCATCAGAATCTTCTGTCAACCTCAGCAATGCTTTCAGGCGGCTTGGACATTCATCTCCAATGCTGATGAGATATGACTTAAGAGGGACCCAGGTTGGGTTTGCAGGGTTAAATGACAGCCATCTTGTCACCACATGGCGCAGGATTTCATGGAATTCAACATCACAGAAGTCACAGAACTCTTTCAGGGATTCTCTCCTTTTGGCAGAGGTTGAAAAGAAACTGTATATCTTGAGGACAATACATTATTTTCCACATCAACTGAGAGCTTGTTCAGAGATTTTTTTTACAGTGTTTTTTACATCCTTCGTGGCAACAGTTAGCACATGGCAACTGCCATGCACATATTGTGCATGGCAGTTGCCACGAAGGATGTCACTGTTGGCCTCTCTCAATTTTGTGAAGACTGAGTTGTGGATGCCATAATTGGCATTTGTGTTGTCAGCACTGAATGCAGAAACATAATCTAGGGATAGATCCAAATTTTCAAGGGAGCTTCGTATAATTTTGACTATCCCCTCAGCAGATTCATCTGGATTTTCAACAAAATCTATTACCTTGCTGACTACTCCATTCTCTGGTGTGAAAAACTGCACAACCAAGGGAAACATCTTCCGATTTCCCTTGTTTGAGGCATCGGTTTGAAGAGAAAATGGTAGTGGGTTCTTTTCACTTTTCAATTTTTGAACCACTTCCTCTATTGCTTTTGGACACAAGACATCTGTGACCACTGCCTCAGCCTTTGTCCTCCCACAGGACATCTTCTTGGCAATGCTGGAGTCATTCAGTGTTTGAAGAGTCAGTTTAAATCCACAATCAGCTAAATTGTAACTTAAAGCATGCTTCACAGTATGAAATATATGGGCTATTTCTGCAGCAGTCACCTGTAATTAAAGCTTCAGTATGTAACATTTTTTATAAACATATTTCTTCACTCTGCCACAACTCCTGACAGACTGATGTTAGCCAGGTAATCCAAAAAAGCCAAGTCTGGTCCTCTGGACATTCAAAAAATAAAACAAAACAAAGCAAAAAAAATGTAGAAACGTTTCGTCTTTCGTCCGAAAGACTTCCTCAGTCTGAGTTGCTGTATTCAGCTCAGTCTTATAAATAGCACCCTCTCACAGTGTTACACAACCAGTTGGCTGATGACAGCCTGAAACCAGCTGCTCACATGATCAAGGAGGGCCATCAGCCTAACAATGGATCATTAGCACCCTGATGGTTGTTTGCTATTCACAGAAGGCTGAGTGACATAGTTGCCAAGTCCGCTTATTTCAAGCGGCATTGGGCTTGTTTTTCCCTGGAGTCGCTTTCAAAATTGGTCAGCCGCTTGTGGCGGTTTTTTGGGCTTCTCGCGGACATTGAGTCGCTTATTTGTGCTTGTTTTTCAGTCGAGCAGTAATGCGAGTGGTAGGTAGTTTGTCACGCCCCCCTTCCACATATGTTACGTCAAGGAGGATGTGTTACGTTCAGGTGCAGTTGGCGCAAGCGACAGTCAGAGCCGGTAAAACTATATAAGCGCGAGCAATTAATGATGAGTCAGCATGAGCAGCATATAGTGACACAACATATATATCTTGTATCATTCAACTATGTTAGTTTTTAGCAAACAAAATGATAAATTAATGAAAATTACTTTCAAAGTGAGTTTAAAATTAAAAACCGTGTTTCTTCACGGGACATCCGACTACACGCGAATGCAACATTGTTATTTATTCTTTGTCTATTCATTCATTCATTCAACCTTTATTTGGTAAATCTCATTGAGCCTCGAGGGCTCATTTACAAAAGCGACCTGCTACAAACTAAAGAATTTAGTGAAATGTCTAGACAAGACAACGCTAATATGAGCTCTAAGTGGGGTAAATATGGAAAAAAATATAATAAAGATTGGGAGAAAGAGCGTGCTCTTCAAGACTGGATCCGACCACGACCACAGATGGGAGAAAAATGCAAAATGTATTTTTATTTTTTAGACTGAATACATTCTTTAATGTATAATTTTGCTGGTTATATGTAATGCCATAATAAATATGTTTATACTGTTTAAAACTGCCTTTTTTTACACAATGGGACGGGGTGCTTTTTTTGGGCTTTTTTTGAAAGAGCGAGTCGCTTGTTTGTGCTTGTTTTGAAGGAGCTGATCGCTTCTTTCGGTCTGGAGATCTGGCAACCCTGCTGAGTGATACTAGCAATCACAGCATTGTAAGAGGGAGACAGTTGAACCCGGAGGCCTCCACCCCTGTTTAATGATGGACGGTTTCTTTTCACAAAGATGGCCTCCTTTACTCCTCTCTCAAACCATCGTTCCTCTCTATCAAGGATGTGAACATCTTCATCCTTGAAAGAGTGACCGCTGGCCTGGAGATGAGTGTAGACTGCAGAGTCCTGACCTGATGATGTTGATCTTCTGTGCTGGGCCATCCTTTTGGCCAGTGGCTGTTTAGTTTCCCCGATATAAGACTGATCACAGCCCTCCTGACACTGAACAGCATACACAATATTACTCTGTTTGTGCCGGGGGACTGGATCTTTGGGATGAACCAGTCTTTGCCGTAATGTATTTTGGGGTTTAAAAGCCACTGGGACGTTGTGTTTAGAGAATAAACGTCTCAATGTCTCTGAAACTCCCGCAACATACGGAATGACCACTGGTCTGGGTCTGGGTTCCTTCTTTTCACCTGATGGTTGGCTGGAGTCCTGTTTGGGTTTCTTCTCTGCTTTCAGGAAGGCCCAGTTAGGATATCCACATTTCCCTAGAGCCTGTTTTGTGTGTGATTTCTCCTTCTGTCTGGCTCCTAAGTTAGTGGGGACGCTGTCTGCTCTGTGATACAGAGTCCTGATGACTCCTAACTTGTGCTCCAGAGGGTGATGGGAGTTTTGTCTTTCACGTTTCTTATGTGTCCAACTGCAGAAGCATGCTGTTTCACATCAAACTGTCCACCGTGGGCTACAGAAAAAGTACGCTTGCAGACAGTACAGTTCGCTTTGTAGCCATTATCATTCACGTGTTCCAGCCACACATGTTCCTTTTCCCACTCGACTGTATTTTTGCAGCCGTTTCTTTTTTTTCCTGGGGGGAGTAGTCAGGCTCGAAGGTGATCTATGTTCACTGTTTAAATCCCCTGAATGTTTGCCGATCGCGTCCGTACTGCCTTCTTCTTCAAATCCTGTCGCTGCCGTGTCTTCCGTAAACTGCCAAGACTGGACCAATGAGATGAGCCGGATTCTGTAGTTTCAATCACGTGTGTAAAAGGGCTGTCAGCTCATTGGTCACAGAGCAGAGCGGCTTCTTAACCATAAAAATCGACATAAAGCGCATCATTATTTAACAACTCCATTGACGTTGACAGAATAGTTTTGATTCTCACGATATTACGGGACAAAGTGCGTCCCGCTATCAATAAGGGACACGTACATTTGTTTCTAAATAAGGGACGATTCCATTTTTAAAAGGGACGGTTGGCAACCCTAGCTCAAGGTGTTGTCCCTCCAAAAGGCATTTTAGCCCCGTTAGCTCAAGGTGTCATACCTCAAAAAAAAGGCTTTTTAGCCCCCATTAGCTCAAGGTGTCATCCCTCCAAAAAAAGGCTTTTTAGCCCCCGTTAGCTCAAGGTGTCATCCCTCCAAAAAAAGGCTTTTTAGCCCCCGTTAGCTCAAGGTGTCGTCCCTCCAAAAGGCTTTTTAGCCCCCGTTAGCTCAAGGTGTCGTCCCTCCAAAAGGCATTTTAGCCCCCGTTAGCTCAAGGTGTCGTCCCTCCAAAAGGCTTTTTAGCCCCCGTTAGCTCAAGGTGTCGTCCCTCCAAAAGGCTTTTTAGCCCCCGTTAGCTCAAGGTGTCGTCCCTCCAAAAGGCATTTTAGCCCCGTTAGCTCAAGGTGTCGTCCCTCCAAAAGGCTTTTTAGCCCCCGTTAGCTCAAGGTATCGTCCCTCCAAAAGGCATTTTAGCCCCCGTTAAGGTGCTCAAGGTGTCATCCCTCCAAAAGGCATTTTAGCCCCCATTAGCTTAAGGTGTCATCCCTCCAAAAGGCATTTTAGCCCCCGTTTGCTCAAGGTGTCATCCCTCCAAAAGGCATTTTAGCCCCCGTTAGCTCAAGGTGTCATACCTCCAAAAAAAGGCTTTTTAACCCCCGTTAGCTCAAGGTGTCATCCCTCCAAAAAAAGGCTTTTTAACCCCCGTTAGCTCAAGGTGTCATCCCTCCAAAAGGCTTTTTAGCTCCCGTTAGCTCAAGGTGTCATCCCTCCAAGAGGCTTTTTAGCCCCCGTTAGCTCAAGGTGTCGTCTCTCCAAAAGGCATTTTAGCCCCCGTTAGCTCAAGCTGTCATCCCTCAAAAAGGCATTTTAGCCCCCGTTAGCTCAAGGTGTCGTCCCTCCAAAAGGCAATTTAGCCCCCGTTAGCTCAAGGTGTCGTCCCTCCAAAAGGTAATTTAGCCCCCGTTAGGTCAAGGTGTCATCCCACCAAAAGGCATTTTAGTCCCCGTTAGCTCAAGGTGTCGTCCCTCCAAATGGCATTTTAGCCCCGTTAGCTCAAGGTGTCATCCCTCCAAAAGGCATTTTAGCCCCCGTTAGCTCAAGGTGTCATCCCTCCAAAAGGCTTTTTAGTCCCCGTTAGCTCCAGGTGTCATCCCTCCAAAAGGCTTTTTAGCCCCGTTAGCTCAAGGTGTCATCCCTCCAAAAGGCATTTTAGCCCCCGTTAGCTCAAGGTGTCGTCCCTCCAAAAGGCATTTTAGCCCCCGTTAGCTCAAGGTGTCGTCCCTCCAAAAGGCATTTTAGCCCCCGTTAGCTCAAGGTGTCGTCCCTCCAAAAGGCATTTTAGCCCCCGTTAGCTCAAGGTGTCGTCCCTCCAAAAGGCATTTTAGCCCCGTTAGCTCAAGGTGTCATCCCTCCAAAAAAAGGCTTTTTAGCCCCCGTTAGCTCAAGGGGTCGTCACTCCAAAAGGCTTTTCAGCCCCCGTTAGCTCAAGGTGTCATCCCTCCAAAAGGCATTTTAGCCCCGTTAGCTCAAGGTGTCATCCCTCCAAAAAAAGGCTTTTTAGCCCCCATTAGCTCAAGGTGTCATCCCTCCAAAAGGCTTTTTAGCCCCCGTTAGCTCAAGGTGTCATCCCTCCAAAAGGCTTTTTAGCCCCCGTTAGCTCAAGGTGTCATCCCTCCAAAAGGCTTTTTAGCCCCCGTTAGCTCAAGGTGTCATCCCTCCAAAAGGCATTTTAGCCCCCGTTAGCTCAAGGTGTCATCCCTCCAAAAGGCTTTTTAGCCCCCGTTAGCTCAAGGTGTCGTCCCTCCAAAAGGCATTTTAGCCCCGTTAGCTCAAGGTGTCGTCCCTGCAAAAGGCTTTTTAGCCCCCGTTAGCTCAAGGTATCGTCCCTCCAAAAGGCATTTTAGCCCCCGTTAGCTCAAGGTGCTCAAGGTGTCATCCCTCCAAAAGGCATTTTAGCCCCCATTAGCTTAAGGTGTCATCCCTCCAAAAGGCATTTTAGCCCCCGTTTGCTCAAGGTGTCATCCCTCCAAAAGGCATTTTAGCCCCCGTTAGCTCAAGGTGTCATACCTCCAAAAAAAGGCTTTTTACCCCCGTTAGCTCAAGGTGTCGTCCCTCCAAAAGGCATTTTAGCCCCGTTAGCTCAAGGTGTCGTCCCTGCAAAAGGCTTTTTAGCCCCCGTTAGCTCAAGGTATCGTCCCTCCAAAAGGCATTTTAGCCCCCGTTAGCTCAAGGTGCTCAAGGTGTCATCCCTCCAAAAGGCATTTTAGCCCCCATTAGCTTAAGGTGTCATCCCTCCAAAAGGCATTTTAGCCCCCATTTGCTCAAGGTGTCATCCCTCCAAAAGGCATTTTAGCCCCCATTAGCTTAAGGTGTCATCCCTCCAAAAGGCATTTTAGCCCCCGTTTGCTCAAGGTGTCATCCCTCCAAAAGGCATTTTAGCCCCCGTTAGCTCAAGGTGTCATACCTCCAAAAAAAGGCTTTTTAACCCCCGTTAGCTCAAGGTGTCATCCCTCCAAAAAAAGGCTTTTTAACCCCCGTTAGCTCAAGGTGTCATCCCTCCAAAAGGCTTTTTAGCTCCCGTTAGCTCAAGGTGTCATCCCTCCAAGAGGCTTTTTAGCCCCCGTTAGCTCAAGGTGTCGTCTCTCCAAAAGGCATTTTAGCCCCCGTTAGCTCAAGCTGTCATCCCTCAAAAAGGCATTTTAGCCCCCGTTAGCTCAAGGTGTCGTCCCTCCAAAAGGCAATTTAGCCCCCGTTAGCTCAAGGTGTCGTCCCTCCAAAAGGTAATTTAGCCCCCGTTAGGTCAAGGTGTCATCCCACCAAAAGGCATTTTAGTCCCCGTTAGCTCAAGGTGTCGTCCCTCCAAATGGCATTTTAGACCCGTTAGCTCAAGGTGTCATCCCTCCAAAAGGCATTTTAGCCCCCGTTAGCTCAAGGTGTCATCCCTCCAAAAGGCTTTTTAGTCCCCGTTAGCTCCAGGTGTCATCCCTCCAAAAGGCTTTTTAGCCCCGTTAGCTCAAGGTGTCGTCCCTCCAAAAGGCATTTTAGCCCCCGTCAGCTCAAGGTGTCGTCCCTCCAAAAGGCATTTTATCCCCTGTTAGCTCAAGGTGTCGTCCCTCCAAAAGGCATTTTAGCCCCCGTTAGCTTAAGGTGTCGTCCCTCCAAAAGGCTTTTTAGTCCTCGTTAGCTCAAGGTGTCGTCCCTCCAAAAGGCATTTTAGCCCCTGTTAGCTCAAGGTGTCATCCCTCCAAAAGGCTTTTTAGTCCCCGTTAGCTCAAGGTGTCATCCTTCCAAAAGGCATTTTAGCCCCTGTTAGCTCAAGGTATCATCCCTCCAAAAGGCTTTTTAGCCCCCGTTAGCTCAAGGTGTCATCCCTCCAAAAGGCATTTTAGCCCCCGTTAGCTCAAGGTGTCGTCCCTCCAAAAGGCATTTTAGCCCCCGTTAGCTCAAGGTGTCATCCCTCCAAAAGGCATTTTAGCCCCCGTTAGCTCAAGGTGTCGTCCCTCCAAAAGGCATTTTAGCCCCGTTAGCTCAAGGTGTCGTCCCTCCAAAAGGCTTTTTAGCCCCCGTTAGCTCAAGGTGTCGTCCCTCCAAAAGGCATTTTAGCCCCGTTAGCTCAAGGTGTCGTCCCTCCAAAAGGCATTTTAGCCCCGTTAGCTCAAGGTGTCGTCCCTCCAAAAGGCATTTTAGCCCCGTTAGCTCAAGGTGTCGTCCCTCCAAAAGGCTTTTTAGCCCCCGTTAGCTCAAGGTGTCGTCCCTCCAAAAGGCATTTTAGCCCCGTTAGCTCAAGGTGTCGTCCCTCCAAAAGGCATTTTAGCCCCGTTAGCTCAAGGTGTCGTCCCTCCAAAAGGCATTTTAGCCCCGTTAGCTCAAGGTGTCGTCCCTCCAAAAGGCATTTTAGCCCCCGTTAGCTCAAGGTGTCGTCCCTCCAAAAGGCTTTTTAGTCCCCGTTAGCTCAAGGTGTCGTCCCTCCAAAAGGCTTTTTAGCCCCCGTTAGCTCAAGGTGTCGTCCCTCCAAAAGGCATTTTAGCCCCGTTAGCTCAAGGTGTCGTCCCTCCAAAAGGCTTTTTAGCCCCCGTTAGCTCAAGGTGTCGTCCCTCCAAAAGGCATTTTAGCCCCCGTTAGCTCAAGGTGTCGTCCCTCCAAAAGGCTTTTTAGCCCCCGTTAGCTCAAGGTGTCGTCCCTCCAAAAGGCATTTTAGCCCCGTTAGCTCAAGGTGTAGCCTGGCCCTCGCCTTCCTGCACAGCTCCGCTCAATTCTCATTTCCCTTCACTGCACAGTCTGGGACTTCTCTCATAGACAACGATTTCTCCGGTAGATTTTTGACCGGACCAATCAGAGAACAGAAGGGGCGGAGTTTTTGGCCCCTAACCCACGCCCCCACCTGTCCCAGCGCAGCCAGCGAGCATTCGCATGTTCTCATTCAAAGCGATGCAAAGCGATGCAGGACTGTTTTATATGTGACACAAATTTATTAATTTCCCCTTCTTAATCCCTTATCTGGAGTTTTCTTTTGTTTTTTTTCCCCAAAAGTCAAGTAATCGCTCCCTCCTCCCTCCTCCTTCTCCTCCTCACCCTCCGCTGAGTGTATGAACAAGGAAATGCCTCAGGTTGTCACGAGAGATTTAAACTCGGGTTTTAAGTTGCTGCCCGAGTCCCATCAGATTTCCTGGTCTTCTGGTGTGTTGGACCAGCGATCCATGGTTTTATTTTATTTTATTAGGACGTTTTATTAACATATAAACACAGAATGAACGGAGCGAGAGAAAATTCAGCAGGAGGCGGAGCTGAAGTCAAGTTCAGCAGACCACGGGGGAGCAGCCATCAGCAGAGGCCACGCCTCCAGCAAGAATTGGTTGTCAATGGAGAAAGTCCAGACCCTTGTCTGAAGCGAAGTGAAGGACAAGGGTCTGGTTTTAACCAGGCTACTCAAGGTGTCATCCCTCCAAAAGGCATTTTAGCCCCTGTTAGCTCAAGGTGTCATCCCTCCAAAAGGCTTTTTAGCCCCCGTTAGCTCAAGGTGTCATCCCTCCAAAAGGCATTTTAGCCCCGTTAGCTCGGTGTTGTCAATCCAAAAAGGCTTTTTAGCCCCCGTTAGCTGAAGGTGTCGTCCCTCCTAAAAGGCATTTTAGCCCCCGTTAGCTCAAGGTGTCGTCCCTCCAAAAGACTTTTTAGTCCCCGTTAGCTCAAGGTGTCGTCCCTCCAAAAGGCATTTTAGCCCCATTAGCTCAAGGTGTCATCCCTCCAAAAAAAGGCTTTTTAGGCCCCGTTAGCTCAAGGTGTCATCCCTCCAAAAGGCATTTTAGCCCCCGTTAGCTCAAGGTGTCATCCCTCCAAAAGGCATTTTAGCCCCCGTTAGCTCAAGGTGTCGTCCCTCCAAAAGGCTTTTTAGTCCCCGTTAGCTCAAGGTGTCGTCCCTCCAAAAGGCTTTTTAGCCCCCGTTAGCTCAAGGTGTCGTCCCTCCAAAAGGCATTTTAGCCCCCGTTAGCTCAAGGTGTCGTCCCTCCAAAAGGCATTTTAGCCCCGTTAGCTCAAGGTGTCGTCCCTCCAAAAGGCATTTTAGCCCCGTTAGCTCAAGGTGTCGTCCCTCCAAAAGGCTTTTTAGCCCCCGTTAGCTCAAGGTGTCGTCCCTCCAAAAGGCATTTTAGCCCCGTTAGCTCAAGGTGTCGTCCCTCCAAAAGGCATTTTAGCCCCGTTAGCTCAAGGTGTCGTCCCTCCAAAAGGCATTTTAGTCCCCGTTAGCTCAAGGTGTCGTCCCTCCAAAAGGCTTTTTAGCCCCCGTTAGCTCAAGGTGTCGTCCCTCCAAAAGGCATTTTAGCCCCCGTTAGCTCAAGGTGTCATCCCTCCAAAGGGCTTTTTAGTCCCCGTTAGCTCACGGTGTTGTCCCTCCAAAAGGCATTTTAGCCCCGTTAGCTCGGTGTCGTCAATCCAAAAAGGTTGCACAGCTGTTTATCCACGTTTTAGCATGTTACCTCGGTGTCCATCAAACATCTGAAGCTGCCAGGCAGACATGGATGCGAGCTCCCGGCCCCAGCAGGCATCTCGGACCGCCGCCCGTCTTGTCCGTTAGCATTAGCATATTAGCTCGTGGTTCCTCCACTACATCTTGCAGTCTGCTGCTTCATGCGTTCCACAGCGTCTTTGTCCTTGGTCTATCTGTCCCTACGCAAAACCACCGTTCAGCTGCGGCATGAGTCCACGCGGAGCAACCTCTGAACCAACACGGTTTGGCTGTCGAAGCGGGAGCAATCCAAAGCTAAGAAACATAATGGCCGGAAACGATCGGAAACTGCGTAATTCGGCTTAAAAATAATAAAAATAATAATTTTAATACTAATACTTCATGTATAAAGCCATTTAAAACAACCACAGCTGCAACATAATGCTGTACACAGGGCGGCCGTGTAGTGGTAATGGCAGTCGTCTCCCGATCGGAAAGTTGGCGGTTCGACTTCCGGGACCCGCACCATGTGTCGTTGTGTCCTTGGGCAAGACACTTAACCCCGAGTTGCTCCCGGTAGGACTGGAAAGCACCTTGCATGGTAGTCTGCCGCCACCGGTTTATGAATGTGTAGCATTCAATAGCACTTTGAGATTTTCAGTAATGAAAAGTGCGTTATAAATTGAATTAATTATTATTATTATTATTATTATTAAATAAAGAACATTTAAACAAAACAAAAAAACATTTTTTTTTTTAAATTTCATATTTTTATTAATTATGATAAGTTCGTAACTCCGGATTGCTGTAAGTCGAGGGCAACGTAACTCGAGGACTCCCTGTACTCTAATGCTACGTCCACACCGAACGCATTTTGAGCTGCAGGAGCGACCGGTTTACATGCAAAGTCAATGGGGGACGCGCCTCTAGGGGTCGTGCGTCGCGTCACGTCCGTTTTGAGCGGTGCGGAAGGGGCGGCAGAGCGTTTTCCGTGCATGCGGTGCCCGTGGCATCCGCCGCCGCTCGAGTTGAAAAATCTGAACTTTCGCCGCTCAACGCGTCTTGACAACCAATCAGGGAGAGTCAGCTATGTGACGCGGTAAATAGGGGACGGATGTTGCGCAAGTGTGACGTATTGTTTGTGAGACACAGAAACAACCCGCAAAGCGGCTCCTGGATTAAATGGTGAAACTCACCTAAGTCCAAACGCCTCTGAATTGTTTCATGAACCCAGACACGGCGCATTGCACGTCGTCGGCGTGCTACTTTACTCAGTAAATACATTAAGCCAATTGTCTCCAGTTCATCCGCCATTTTGAGAACAGACAACAAAACATCAGACCAGAAAAAGAATCAAGACGCTCCTCCCACACCCCGCCGCCACCACCGCTGCTGCTTCTCGTTCCGGTCTGAACACCTTGAGGCGTTTCGCGCTTTTTGGCCGCTCAAAACGCGTTCGGTGTGATGTGAACGTAGCATACAGTAATGCAGGGGTTCCAAACCCTGGTCCCTGAGGAACACCACACTGCATGTTTTAGTTGTTTCCCTGTGCCAACACACAGATTTTATTACTTCCTGAAGTTCTGCCAAAGCCTGTTAAGCAACCATTCATTCAAATCAGGTGTTGCAGGGAAACGATTGTAAAACATGCTGGTGTTCCTCAAGGACCAGGGTTGGGAACCAAAAATTTTTAACCACTGTCTCATTTTTTAAATTATTTTTTTAATTAAATGTATTCAGTTTACATTTAAAAAAAAAAAAAAAACGAAAAATAAGGAACCATTTCACATATTATTAAAAGAAAACATAAGATGAAAGGTGGCAGAAAGAAGAAAAAATCTTATTTTATCTGCCCCTTTTTTCAAAAACAAAACAATTCAAACAATCAATTCAAACAATAATCTTCTGTGAGTAACAGAGTAAAAAGAGTATTTTTTCACAATCTACAAATCTCTAGAAACATTTAACACTTAACTGAAAGTTTTAGTATTTTGTTAACAATTTAGTTTTGAGCATTTTTTTAAAACATAAGCACAGATTTTACATTTTTAATATAATTTCCCAAACCGTTCCACAATTCAACTCCCTGTATTGAAATAGACCATCCCTTTAAACTAGTTTTGTACCGTGGTTTAGCAAAAATGTCAGTTCCCTTAAGACTAGCAGCTTTTTCTCTTAACAAAACGCACTTGAACATTTGAAGGTAGTGTATTATTATGAGCTCTGTACATTACTAACAAAATATTATAGTCTACCAAATCATAAAACTTCAGTAATTTGAGTTGGTTAAATAATATATTAGATGGATGACTTTCTCGTAATAATTCTCACAGCTCTTTTCTGTAAAATAAAAATAGACTTTGTTATAGTTTTGCACGCTTTTCCCCAAACCTCAAGACAATAAATTAAATGTGGAACAAAGATTGTATTACACAGCAAATATAGAGCTTTGTCATTCAACAAGTCCTTTAGTTGTTTTTTTTTAAAAGATTTTATCAACCCAAAACACCAACATTCTCATAAAAACAAACTTTCTGCTAAGCTGAAATGTTCAGTTTTAAACTGAATTCACACCAGTCTGCTCCAAGTCTGCTGTTCAGGAGCTTCATTAGCAACAAACACACTCAGAGACACCTGAACCTGTTAATCTGTGATCAAACTCCACATGCAGGCAGGACATCAGGCCGGGTTTAGTTGCTCGGGTCATGCAGATATCTGGATCATTTCAGCAGCAGTTTAAAATACAAACATCGTGGCAGAAACACAAAGTGATTTATTAGTGCTGTAAAGACTGGCAGACCTGTGACCTTTGCTGTTTATTTTCATGACATGTTTCTGTTGAAAAGCTGTGAAATATTTCCTCCCTCTTAAAACAGAACAATAACTTTACAGAGCATTAGCTCCCTCTTGTGGCCATTTTGTGTCACCACTTAATAAACTGGACTGATGTTTATTTTTTAAAGCATCTGCTTCTCATTAACTAGAGTACAGCAGAACCTCGTTTATCGCAGGGGTTAGGTTCAAGCCCCCCCACGCAATAAGTGAAAAGCCATATTTTAAGGCTTTAGAAACCCTTCTCACACTCTTGCAATGTTCTACAGCAACCTGCGGCTCTAGAGCCATGTGGTCCTTTCAAGCGATGACCAAAACTACAATAAAACTGACTTTTATTGGTTATACAAATAACAAAAAAGGTTTAGTTCAAACAGTTTTCCTGTCATTTCTTTTGCAAATGTGTGACCACTGGAGTGAGTACAAAGAGTAAAATATACTCACTTTAATTTGATGCTTTATTTCTTTATATGAATAACTGTATAGTTTACGCATTTTTTTAATTAAAAAAAGTTATAACTTATCCCACCCCTTTTCATTAATCTGGCCTGGATCTTTAATAAATTTTAAAAATCATATATTTTTTGTTTTATTATATCACCCTGACTGGCCACAACCCCCCCCTCCAGCAAACCTAAAGTGGTTCACGAGCCACCAGTTGATAACCACAGTTGTTGCGGCTCCAGACACGTTTAATGAACAAAGGCGTAAAATTTTTCTCTTTTGATTGTCAAGGTTGCAGATTCATTCTAAACTCTTAAACCTACATAATTTTAACAACATATACCATATGTAGCTACAAAATTTTACTCACCAGCAGCTTGTCCCCCGCTTGGAACTCCTCGTCGGTCAATTGAAAGAGATGAGCAAAGTCCCGCTGAGCTTCAGATGGATCATCGGCCGCGTGCAACCCCGTGGGCAAGATCTCAAGATTCACAGATGGGTCTGGAAGCCCGGCTCTGCTCTGGTTCTGGTCCGGTTCAGTGCATCTTCTCTGCAACCACTGGGTGCTGATCAAAACTTTCCCTCTAGTTTTTCAGAAGGAAACAGGGCTTCTGGGTGGGGCCCTGTTGCCTTCTGGGAAATGTGGCCAATATATGCGGGAATACAGTGTAGGCTTACTGAGAGAAAAATACAAATGGTGGCGCCTTTCCGAAGTATTTCGTTTTCATTAACTTTTATCGTACAGTACTGTATCATCCCAATCACGTTGAGTAATACATGTATTAAAGTTGATAATCATGCGACATGTACAATTATTTTTGTACATTCACAAACAGGGATAGAGCGAGTCCACAAAAGTCGAGCCGCGAAGCAGCGAGGGACTACTGTAATGCAAAATATCACAAGTTAATAATAATTTAAAATATGGGGTTTAAAAACGGATGGAAATATAAAAATTCAGTTCAGCAGACAGCATCAGTGTTTGATTATATAATCAAACATTAATAAATCATTGACATATTAAATCATCAATATAAAATATTTATAAAGAGCCTTCTTTACTGCATAGATTAACATGTTTGAGGTAATATTTTGTAAAAAAAATCTGTTTTCGTTATGAAAACAAATTCAGTCAATTCAAGCTGATCATGTGACATGTACAATTATTTTTGTACATTCACAAACAGGGATAGAGCGAGTCCACAAAAGTCGAGCCGCGAAGCAGCGAGGGACTACTGTAATGCAAAATATCACAAGTTAATAATAATTTAAAATATGGGGTTTAAAAACGGATGGAAATATAAAAATTCAGTTCAGCAGACAGCATCAGTGTTTGATTATATAATCAAACATTAATAAATCATTGACATATTAAATCATCAATATAAAATATTTATAAAGAGCCTTCTTTACTGCATAGATTAACATGTTTGAGGTAATATTTTGTAAAAAAAATCTGTTTTCGTTATGAAAACAAATTCAGTCAATTCAAGCTGATCATGTGACATGTACAATTATTTTTGTACATTCACAAACAGGGATAGAGCGAGTCCACAAAAGTCGAGCCGCGAAGCAGCGAGGGACTACTGTAATGCAAAATATCACAAGTTAATAATTTAAAATATGGGGTTTAAAAATGGATGGAAATATAAAAATTCAGTTTAGCAGACAGCATCAGTGTTTGATTAATAGTCAAACATTAATAAATCATTGACATATTAAATCATCAATATAAAATATTTATAAAGAGCCTTCTTTACTGCATAGATTAACATGTTTGAGGTAATATTTTGTAAAAAAAAAATCTGTTTTCGTTATGAAAACAAATTCAGTCAATTCAAGCTGAATACCTGAGAATCGATCAAACCTGTTTTCTTTTCGTTGTTGTTGTAAATATAATTGTTGTAAATATAATAAAATTGTTTTTAGGATATGAAAATGAAATGAATTAATTTGTTTTTAGGATATGAAATGCATAAAGAATTATTATTATTATAAATAAAAATCACATTTTAGTGAATGCAAGCCAGTGGGAAGCAGGGGTGTTAAAGGTGTTGGAGGACTCCTTGTTGATGCCGAATAACACACGTGTCCAAATAAATAATTAATAAAAATACTGGGGAAATGGGTCTCATCAATGCTACTGTACACTGTATGTTTAAATTTGAATATCAATTTGATATTTGTAAAGCTGAAATGTTGTACCATTAACTAGAGCCGTTACTATTAATTTGTGTGTGAAGTCTTGATTTTAAAGGACAGCGCAGTCACATACCTGTAAACTGACAGCAAACATTTTAACATCTAATTTCAGATAATGCAACAAGTGAGGTCAACATGCATTTCACTACATATTATATTGATTTGTGTTTTCCATATTGGTGTTAAAGATCATAGAAATCCCCATCAAAATTGTCCCAAGTCTGTAACTGCCTCACAAATCCAATAAATAAAAGATACCACCAGAAAACACTCCCAGAATCAAAACAAATTTATTGTCTCTTTTTTTTTGTCTTTAAATAAACAATCATCCCATGTCTGAACGCATTAACCATCAAACTGAGCATTCAGTTCACCTGATTCTCTTTTTATAAAGTTCTGAAGTTACAAAAATATCAACTTGGTTAGAAAAATAATCACCTTTAGTATCCGTCAAGTGCAAAATCATGAAATGCAACAACAAAATAAAAGGCAATACTTTCAGCTCATTAAATACAAACAACTTTGCCTTTTTTTGCACCCAGATCACCAGTTTTTTTTTTAAACAAAGGACATTTTCTGTTCCCTTTGATTTGAAAATGATCATTCAGATAAACACCGACTTATTTAGGAAAATGTAAAGAATTATTTTTATCTCATGTTGAATTGACTTCAAACTAATTACTGTATTTTTCGGACTATAAGGCACATCGGATTATAAGGCTCACTGTTGATCTTTGAGAAAATTAAAGGATTTTAAGTGCGCTTTATGGTCCGAACAACACGGTAACCACCTGAAATGTATAAACCAAGCAGTTAGGCTGCTGTGGGTCTAAACATGAAACAAAAACAACAAACTCTCTGTCACAAACGTATGAAGCTCCACGTTCTGCAGAAACACCAGTGGCAAAAAACCCACAAACAAACAAAATGTGGAAATTACAGGAATGAAATGAGTTTGAATCCTAAGTTGCTGTATTTTCTTTTTAAATCACGGTTTCTGTTCCTGTCCAGTTCTGGGATAATCGATTCAAATGATTGAATTATTGTCACTGCTGCTGCATGGATTCCTGAAACAGCATATATTTTTTTAATTTTCTGTCATTACAGGAACGTAGAGTTCTAAATGTTTAAATTACATTTTAAATAATTTAAACATTTAAAAGCAATGAAGTTTCCATGTGGTTCTTTTAAAAACAGGAAACTGTTTTACATCAACTTGACCTCATTTTGCAGAAATAGAAACTGAAATGGGGAAAAATGTCAAATATTCAGAAAACTCATCTTCCTCCTGAATCAACTCATACTTCAGAAACAGTTTGACGTTATGAAAAGTGCTAAATGCAAAATGCAACATGTCAAAATCAACTAAAACACATCCTCTTATTTTATGTGCAGTAGTTTTAGAGTTGATTTGTACAAAACATTGCTGAAATCAGAGTATGGTACGGCCCAGTACATAACTGGTAAGTACAGGTATGTATTTAAAGAGCCTGTGAGTACAGGAAATGTAACAGTGCACAGTGTTGTAGGCATCAGGCATGTGTAAAGT